>CM052212.1:21153314-21177516 GCA_028454225.1 Lasioglossum leucozonium
TATTTTACGTATCTTTAGAAACAACAAAGATATTTGAGGTGCTAACGGTTGGTGACTCACCCTGTATATTTAGCACTATATATATGTAGTTATCAGGCTCGTGTGAGAACCCGACATTTCGGGAAACCCGTCGGGTCGGGAATTCTCTTGCGAGAAATGTCGGGCTCCCGAAAGTATGATACGCTTTGGGTTCCCGAAATTATTCGGCTGCCTATGTCTTTTCGGGTTCTCGAAAGTGCCCGAAAGTATCGGCCTGCCTATATCTCTCCGGGACCACGAAGCTATCCGACTACATACGAACGTATCAAGATTCCGAGAGAGAGAGTGGGTATCGAGAAATATAGAAATAGAAATATATATTTTTCATTACAGATCCTTAATGTACGACTTGAAACAGATAACTTTTGTTTCAAACAAGTCTCCTCTTATTCATTAATTTTTACAATATTGACTTTATTAGGGTCAAATAATTTCAATTAAACTGAAAGGCAATGATGTTATTAATAATAATACAGGAGAATTGGAACTTAATTACAAGAAAATCATTTAAACAGGTGTTCAAAATGTTGGCCTTGTTTCTGGATACATTTTTCAAGACGACTGATAAATGAATTAAGGCATCGCAGAAGAATGTCCGCCGGAACCTTATTGCAGGCATGGTGAATATTCCTTCCTGTTTTCTGATGTCATTGGGATCTGTTGGTAAACTTTTTCTTTAAGGTAACCCCATGAGAAAAAATCCAGAGGAGTTAGATCTGACGATCTAGCGGGCCAAGGTACTGGACTGCCTCGACAAGCGATTTACAACTAATGTTATTTGCAATCTATCGTTGGATAGGACGAGGCGGTCCAGTACTTTGGCCCGCTCGATCGCCAGATCCAACCCCTCTGGATCTTTTCTCATGGCGTTACCTTAAAGAAAAACTTCACCAAGAGGTACCAACGACACCAGAGAACATGAAGGACCGTATTCATCATGCCTGCAATAAGGTTCCGGCGGACATTCTTCTTCGATGCCGTAAGTCATTTATCAGTTGTCTTGAAAAATGTATTCAGGAACAAGGCCAACATTTTGAACACTTGTTTAATTGATTTTCTTGTAATTAAGTTGCAAATTCACCTATATTATTATTAATAAAACAATTGCCATTCAGTTTAATTGAGATTATTTTACCCTAATAAAGTCAATATTGTAAAAAGTAATGACTAAGAGGAAAATTGTTTCAAACAAAAGTTATCTGTTTCAAATCGTAGATTAGGAATCTGAAATGAAAAATATATGTTTCCATTTGAAAAAAAGTGGACCTTAGAATGACCTGGAAAACATGAAAATTGATCTTCTTTAACTTAAACTTTTTATTTGAAACATGTTTTTCTCCGGAATTTAGTTTTTCAGATAGTTCAGGTGGCCAGCATAAATGCCCACCCTATATATAATTTATAGTGTGAATTAAAATATATCAACTAAATGCAAGTAGCGTAATGATATTAATAAATTAATTAATATTTTAATATTATTGTACGTAAAGAATAGAAATAATTATTTTACAAAGTTTGACAAGAAAAATGTAATCTACATAATTAAATTACGCATTACTAATTAACTATAATTAAATTAAAAGTATATTATTCTAATGAGACAATAAATTTATTAACAAATGTTTGTTAATTATAAAAATGAAGTACAAACGAGAACACGTGTAACGTATTTAGTATTCATTTATATTGCATAAATATATTAGGGGATAGAGAAGGAAATGAGTAAGTGGAGAAAAAAATTGAGTAATCACAAAAATTTATGTTTTATTTTAAATTATAATGTAGGAAACAAATTTACTGGATATTCGTGGAAAATAATCAAGTCTGATTGGGTGTAACTATACTCCCAGCTGACGAAAACAAGCGTTCACTAGAACTTTGCATCGCAGGAATGGCAAAATAATTTCTTGCTAGTACTACACCCAATATGTAATGGGTATTGAATTGGTTGGCATTTCCACCAATTTGCAATATTTGTATCTCTCGATACAACTTCGGCACTTAAATACGTGCGTATTTATGTGTTTTTGATTGTGTCCTGTGTTTCTGATGCTTTGTCAGCATTGCCAAGCTTTTGTTCAAAATATAAAGACAGTTTTGACTGTGATGTTGCTGAAAAATAACATATCACATTTATTAGAAGCGCTATACATATAATTTTGGAAATTTCAATTGTTACTATTCGTATTAACTGATGTGCTCGGAATACTTTATATTTGGTTTTCATTGTTGTCTGTGATGCAATTAATTGTTTGTTTTAATATTTTGCTAATAATATATTTCGTTTAATAATATATTTATTTAATACTTCCAATAAAAATCGATCTTTGAAACCAGGGTCCAATAATGTCGCTATAAGAATTGGTTCATTTTGGACAATAAGGTCGAACCATTTCTAAAATTTAGAATTTAGAAAATTACAAGATTTAATTAAATTCTTTTTTTCTTTGTAATTATCGTATATAAATAGAAAATCACAAATACCATTAATGCTTGGCAGAGATCTCTACAAATTTCTGCGTTCATATAAGATTGCTCGATTTCTTCTTGGAGTATGGTACTTAATCCTGTATACATTGGCAAGTATCGTGACAACGTAGGATGTTTCCTCGTTCATAACGTCTGTTGCTTCCTTCCTTAAAGGTGCTCTTAGTAATAGCAGTCTGTGCATCATATCATTGTTGAATTCCAACGTACATCTATTTCCTGAATTAACTGTAGCGGTGTTTGGTGTGGCTGTAACAATTTTTGTGTTTCTATAAATTTTTTCGGGCTGTGGATGAGTGTGAAAAATATGTTGTTACTGTTCTGCATTTCTTGTGGATATTATTGTATTGTGGCAATTTTTGTAACGTGTACTTTATCGCTAGTTGCAGGTAATGTGCAAAACAAGGCATGCGTGTCCATTTTTTATTCAGTCTTATAGCTTTAACTAAATTTCGCCCATTATCAGTGGTGAAAAAATTGCTTCGTCCATGGCATTTATCCGCCAGGTACCTAATAAATTTACTAATGTTTTTTATATGTATATACTTGTTTGTGACACTGATAAATAATGTAAATTTAACATATATCGGTGGATTTCTAAATTGGTTGTTGTATAATGCAACGTAAGCAATAAATAACTTTGGACAGTTCTTGATGTCCACCCATCTGTTGTAACCGCTAATAGTAGTGGCTGTAAATGACATACAATTTTGTTATAATAGTAAGAAGGAAAGTGTAAGTAATAATTGAGAAAATAAAAGGTAAAGTTTAGATTTTTCATCCCCATATTATTACCCTTAAGTAAGAAAACAAAAAATATATAAAATGACAATGAGGCCAATTATTCATGCTTATTTTGCTAGAAATCCTTCCTCTTTGGTGAAAAATGTATTTAATAATTAGTAATAGATTCTTACCGTTATGCAGATCTGCACATATTTCATCTTGTATTTCTTTTCTTCTTTTTACGTACATTTTAGGTATTACAGGTCGGGAAAATGCTGTACGACACGGAATTTCATACCGCGGTTCTGCGGCATTTAATAATTCACGGAATCCTTTTTGTTGCACAATATTGTAAGAATGTAAATCCAGCACGATTATACATGCTACTGCACGTGTTAATAGTTTTGCTCTTAATGAAACTTTGGGTAACCACATAATTTCTGAACTAGTAGAATTTGTTGGTGCTCCATGTGTAGTTGTTACAGACGTGCTGACTATCGGATGTATGTGTTTTACATGTCGCGAAACTCCACTGATGTTGCCGTATTTCATTTTAAATGCTCAAGTTTGCAAATATGACACTTTGCTCGTGTTTCGTAAATTTTTTCAAACTGGTCCCAGACCATGCTCTTACTACGATTTCTTCGTCTAATTGCCTCATAACATGTTTTTGGTTGCAGCAATATTTCTTGCGTCTGTTAGACGATATATTTAAATGTTGGTAGATTTTTGTTGGGCCAATGTAATAGTATCGTTATAAATTTCACGTTAATTAACCAACTATAATAATTGTAGGCCCAACGTTGGATATTCGTTGGCAAATTGACATAATTTTCCATCGTAGGCCCTATGTTGGGGATTCGTAGGCAAAACCACTAACCATGTCCCAACCAACTCCCAACAGTTGGTCACCGTTGGCCAACCATAAACGTTTCTAGGGGTCACGGGTAGTCGAAAACATTCGGATTAGATTGGCCAAACTCCGACGCGACCTTTTTATACTCGAGATTGAACATATGATTCGTAATTCGTACTAATGCTGTCCTGAATGATGTACTCGCATTTATAAAACAAGATATATATTTTCCCCATTTTTAATATTGCACTACTAATTATGTTGCCAGTGATGCAAGTATACGCGTTGGGAGATTTATGAAAATTTTCCGTGTAACGTTTTCTGGATAATTCGGTCTTGTCATTCTGTATTTTGTTTGACCGAAAAACATACAATGTAAGCAAACAACTAAAAAATCCATTACAAGGTGACCATAAAATAATCCGATGAAATCTCAGTTTTATCTGACAAATCACAAAATCGGGCAATTACCGATATGATCTCTACCACCGCACTGATTTTTATGATTTTTTATTATGTTATACAAATCAATATTTTGAACAAATAATTACAAAAATTTGTATTATTACGTATTATTTAAATTATTCTTTATTATTAATCATTATTTGAACAATTTTTGGAATAAATAATTTTTTATAATGTTTACAATCTTATTTATGTATTCATGATTTAAATACGAATTTATTATTTAAACAATTATTTAAATAAATGCTTATGCTGCAAGATATAATGTATACAAATTTGTTTATATTTAAACATTACTATTATTTATTATTTAAACAATTTTTAAATAAATACATTTATATAATATATGAAAACTTGTTTGTACATTCATTATTTGAATTATTATTTCGATAATAATGTATTGTTAAAATGATTATTTAAATAAATAAATATTTGTAACGATCAAAACACCGCGCGTCTGCGCCGCTCATTTGCACGTGGCTTCAAACACACCGAATCTCAATCGTACCGCGCACAGTGTGTGGTCATGGGACAAAAATCAAAAAATAGACTTCCGTGTTATTATACAATATCGTTATTGGAGGGTTCTTTGGTATGTATTACTAAGATAAGAAGTGAGATTGGAAGAAATAAACAATCGTTCACGATGCCCTGTCACGTTGCGTGCGTGTCAAAAAATTCAATTCAAATTCATCGTCCAAGCGAGCTAGCGTACCAGTGTGATAAAAGTGAAAAATTTGTATCATCTATAATGGAACGTGTTTTTGAGGGTAAATACTTTTAACTTTTACACTGTTTCGATTCTTGTGTTCATTTTTTGTAATTTTAATTAAGCTTTAAAAAATACTCCTCAAAACTCCTTCATGATTTTTATTGGAAAATATGCATAATATTAATACTTATGTCAGATCCGTTAATAAATATCAAACAATAGAAAAACTGTAACATTCCTAATAATAATTGATGAATTATTTGTTTTGAAAGAAACGACAACCAGTTACGAATATAATCTGCCTGTTGATGACGTTAAAGGTATACTTTTCTGAGAAAATGATACTATGTAGATCAATTGATAAATAATAGGTTGCTATCAAATGATCGGGTTTTTGTTGCAAAAATATTTTCTAAAATTTATAATTTTACTATCTATTTTGTAAATATTTATAATTTTACAATCTATTTCGTAAATATTTATAATTTTCCTATCTATTTTGTAAATATTCATAATTTTACTATCTATTTTGTAAATATTTATAATTTTCCTATCTATTTTGTAAATATTCATAATTTTACTATCTATTTTGTAAATATTTATAATTTTACAATCTATTTCGTAAATATTTATAATTTTCCTATCTATTTTGTAAATATTCATAATTTTACTATCTATTTTGTAAATATTTATAATTTTCCCATCTATTTTGTAAATATTCATAATTTTACTATCTATTTTGTAAATATTTATAATTTTACAATCTATTTCGTAAATATTTATAATTTTCCTATCTATTTTGTAAATATTCATAATTTTACTATCTATTTTGTAAATATTTATAATTTTCCCATCTATTTTGTAAATATTCATAATTTTACTATCTATTTTGTAAATATTTATAATTTTACAATCTATTTCGTAAATATTTATAATTTTCCTATCTATTTTGTAAATATTCATAATTTTACTATCTATTTTGTAAATATTTATAATTTTCCTATCTATTTTGTAAATATTCATAATTTTACTATCTATTTTGTAAATGTTTATTGGAAAACACTCAAAATATAACAGTTAGTTAACATGTATGTAAATAAGTTATTTATACAATGCAATTGTGATTTTTGTCTCGAAATCCTATTGACTCAACGCACCGCGTCTCAATTGTACTGCGTCTTACTCACGCTGCCTCTCTCTATCTCTCACACACACAAACATATATATTGATCACATCCAGGGCCGCCGCGTGGGTAAGAGGCGCCCGTGTGCAAGAAGAGATTTGGCGCCCCTCTTTCCCAGGAGCACAATCAATGACCTTTTTTTTAGCAGAAATATCTGTTAACGATAGCCAGGGCTGTTAACGCCTCTGCTACGGGGCTTATTCCAGCCCTGCCTCTTCCGTGATACAAGAAATGTTAATGGCAACAAAATAATTGTAATAATTAATTTATTTTGATAGTCGACCATTGCCTCGCTGAAAATACCGGTTTTCGTTCGATGACCGAAGTTAAACGGCGTAGGACGGGGGACGCACTAGGATGGGTGACCGCTCGGTAAAAAGCCGGGAAGTGGCCCTCTGGGGGTGCATTTCACATGTTGTTGGCAAAATAGGTGGTTCGGAACCCACCTTAATAAAAAGTAGGTCCCGCTGAAATTGGAAATTAGGCGATAGTTGAGGATTGGTAAAGGGAGAAGTGGTGGAATGGATTTGAAACCCTGAGGGGACCAAATATCATTACATATAATTTATTTTGATACTTAGGAACAAATACATACATAAAACCACCGAGAAAGAACATAATTATTATACAGTAGAACATTATTATACAGTATATAATTATTTACATATTAATTTTTCGGGCTTTGGCCGACACAACGTTTTTCATTAAATCACTAATATTTAATACATCTAGAATGTCATTTTCAATAGATATTATTGATAAATCAGTTAATCGTTCTTGACACATTGTAGAACGTAAATAGTTCTTAATAATTTTTAATTTTTAATTCTGGAGAAACTCCTTTCTCCACACACACAGAAGCTACCGAAACAGGCAAAGTTAAATAAATGCGCAGTACAATTGTTAAATTTGCAAAGGTCTCACTGATTTCATTTTCATATACATACACCCCATACAGTTTTAAGATAGCCAATAAGAAAAGATTCCAAAGTCGAAATTATTTTCAACTAGTCGAGATTTTCGAGAGAGCGAAACGGGATTTACTACCCCGCGAAGTTCGGTATACGAATTTGTGGTATTCGGACGCTTCAATCTCTAATTATAAAAGAACGGTTTCATTATACAATAGCATTGTTGGAGTGACGTAGAGTCATACATACTTTACGCGTTTGTTGTGTATGAGTTGCGCTCTCTCTGATCCGTGCGCAGCAGAAGCGGGCCGCTCCCGCGCGAATTTCGATAATGTTTTATTTCACATGATTCTATTCTGTTTTTTTCCTTCTTCTGATTTACTACACGCATTTTGTCCGTGCAGTCAGGGCCGCCGCGTGCGGTTGTGCAGGTTATGCGTCGCACACGGGCGCATCGTCCAGGGGGCGCCGAAGGGGCACCGAAACATAAACGGGCAAGGGCGCCCGTCGCTGCCAGTGGGCATAAAACCTAATAGAAGAAATAGCAAATGTTGCAATGCAACGAAGGAACGCCATGTTGCTATGATAATTTCTATACTTTATATGCGCTATCTATAATTTATATACAGATTCTTTGATTCTAGAAGCTTCTCGAAAATAGTTTGTAGGCGGCCACGCGGAGCAGCGACGCGAGAGGAGCACACGAAAAGTCGATCGAGCTTAAACAACTCAGTTGTTGATTTTGTTAAGCACGATTCGGCTTGTCAAATTCAGAACGAAATCATTCATATTATTCCTAAAACTAGGAAACAAATAATTTTAGAAATGGTCAAAGAATCAAAATATTATTCATTAATTCTTGATATTACCCCGGACGGAAGTCACACAGAACAGTTAACTATTATTATTAGATTTGTTTATCATAATAAAGATACAAACATCGCAGAAATTCGTGCACATTTTTTGGACTATCAATCTGTAATCGATACTACTGGTCAAGGATTATTTGAGTTTATTATAAATTATTTTAAATCAATGAATATTAACATTTCGGATTTACGCGGCAAGCATATGACAACGGTGCCAATATGCGACGTAAACATAAGGGACTTCAACATACAAAAAATGAGTGAGGTAAATTCAAGAGCTTTTTCTATTCCGTGTTCTGCTCATTCTTTAAATTTGGTAGTGGTGCAGCCAAAATAACATTTGAAACGGTAAATTTCTTTAGAATAATACAGTCATTGTACAATTCTTTTTCGGTATCCGTAAAACGTTGGACAGTATTAAAAAAACATGTTACAAATTTGATTTTGAAACCGCTTTCTGCAACTAGATGGGAAAGTCGAATTGAAGCAATAAAACCGCTTAAACATAACTTTAAAGAAATATATCAGGCTCTTTCAGATATTTCAGAGGATGATATTAATGATATGGATTCAAGAGTTCAGGTTGACAACTTAATTTCCAAAATTTTTTCATTTAAATTTTTATGTTCTATTTACATTTGGCATGACATATTAAATCCCGTAAATGTAGTCAGCAAAATGATGCAGAATCCTACATTTATTATCCAAATAGTTACACAAAATCTCGAAATTATTATAAATGATTTGAAGAGTCGCAGGACCGATCAAAGTTTCGAGGATATTATCACTTCTGCAACGAATATTGCAAACCAGATGGACATTCATCCTGGTTTTCCTAAAATTCCAAGGAGAAAAAAAATTTGAATACGAAGCAACAGATGAGCCAATAACTGATGCTAAACGATATTATAAAATTAATTTCTTTTTCGCAATTTTAGACACCACCATATCCTAAATTACAGAGAGCTTCGTACTGTTGAAAGAACACGATAAAGATTTTAAACTTATTCATGACATAAGTAAATTAAAAGAGTGGAATGATGAAGAGTTATTAAAACACTGCAAAGCTATGGAAATAAAACTTACAATTAGTGACAATAAAAATACTAACGATCGGGATATTGATGGTAACACTCTCTTTGAAGAACTGAAATCTTTACAATACTTTATAAAACCTAAGATGGATCCAAATGCTGTTTTGACTTATGCAGGGTGTCCCAAAACTACTACAGCATTCGGAAATGGGGTGTTCCTGGGGTGATTTGAAGCAACATTTTCCTTTGCAAAAATGTCCGCCGGGGCTTTGTTTAGGAGTTATTAACGAAAAACACTGACCAATCAGAGCGCGACTTAGACGCGTGTTGACAAAGATTGTACGGCGCGCCAGGCGGATCCCCTCGCTGGAGCGTTAACGGTCCGCCGCGAAGAAGAAGTGAACAAGTGAAGGAGTAGAAATTTAGAATTATTTATTGTAAAAACTCACTTATTTAGCCGTAAATCCACTTGCTGCTTGGAAATGTGGGTCACTGGCCCACTCAGTGACGAACTATACAGTTGGCCTCAGGTATACGACAGTGCCGAACGGTAAGGGACGTACGGTCAGGTCAACGCACTGCACAGCTGGTGGTGCATAGTAGGTATACGACAATCTAAGGCCCAAGGGATGCGCGGTGATGTCAGAGATCCGGACCTTCACTTTCACTGTTCAAACGATAAATAAGTCGTATGATTCTTTCATACAGATGCCATGAAATTTTTCCACATTCGCGATCACTGTTCACACTTGTCACCACATAGCTATGCACTAATAACAATTCCAATGTCACTTGTATCACAGCAAAAATTACAATAATGAGGTAATGAAATCAGTAGACGGCGGTTTTCATGCATTTGTAGCAAAATGAGTAGATGCAGTTTAAAACAGTAGAGAGATTAAACTAATTAAAAACTCCAATGTATTATTTTCAACTTGTTCACATGATTAAAATAAAAATCAAATATATGTTTGGCACCTGTTCCTTGCAACAGCAGCATCTAACTTTTATTTTGCATAAAAACCCGCAGTCTAGTGATTATCACTATCAAAAACACACATACTGGCAACCGTGAGTTTTGTACTGATAACTCTTTGGAGATGTTCCCTCTTCCACGGCTCGAACGACACTGATTTTACGCAAGATTTTTCTGAAAACTCTAGGGAGGTCATTATACGTGTCGAAAATGCACGCAGTAGCACGCTTACGAAAGCGGCGGGGTGGATGGACGAAAAACAGGATACGAGAAGAACCGCTGTAAGACTAGAATTTATGGCAATCACATGTTTCGGTATTCCTGCAGATTGGTACGCAGAGTCAATGGGTAACTGTTCGAAAACGTCGTCCGTCCTTTTACCCGCCAAGAGGTAGAAGTGTCAGGTCCGCGCGCCGCAAGGGGTTCCTATTGTCCTATACCTTTCTTAAGAACCTTTCTAAAAGGACGGACGACGTTTTCGAACAGTTACCCACTGACTCTGCGTACCAGTCTGCAGGAATACCGAACATGTGATTGCCATAAATTCTAGTCTTACAGCGGTCCTTCTCGTATCCTGTTTTTCGTCTATCCATCCCGTCGTTTTCGTAACCGTGCTGCAGCGTGCATTTTCGACACGAAGAACGACCTCCCTTTTCAGAAAATCAGTGTCGTTCGAGCCGTGGTGGAGAGAACATCTCCAAAGAGTTATCAAAACTCACGGTTGTGTTAGTCTGTGTGTTTTTAATAATGATAATTAGTAGACTGCGGGTTTTTATGGAAAATAAAAGTTGGCTGCTGCTGTTGCAAGGAACAGCAGCCAAACAGATATTTCATTTTTATACATTGTATTTTTTTAATAAATAATAGCAGTTTTTCGTCTCTGTACTGTTTTAAATTGCACGTACTCATTTTTGGTAGAAATGCATGAAAACCGCCGTCTACTGATTTCATACCTCATTATTTGTGCTGTGATACAAGTGTCACTGGAATTTTTATTAGTGAATGGCTATGTGGTGACAAGTGTGTACAGTGATCGCGTGTGTGCAAAATTATTTACCGTAACAACAGTGAAAGTGAAGGTCCGGATTATTGACCTCACCCTGCATCCCTTGGGCCTTACATTATTGGATACCTGCTATTAACCACCAGCTGTGCGGTTCGTTGACCTGACCGGTACAACCCTTGGCTTTCGGCACTGCCGCATACCTGAGGCCAGCTGTGCAGTTCGTCACCGAGTGGTCCAGTGACCCACTCTTCCAAGCAGCAAGTGGATTAACGGCTAAATAAGTGAGTTTTACAATACGTAATTCTAAATTGCCTACTCTTTCGCTTGTTCATTTCTTCTTCGCGGTGATCCGCTGACGCTCCAGCTAGGGGATCCTCCTGACGCGCCGTACCAACTTTGCCAACACGCGTCTAGGTCGCGCTCTGATTGGTCAGTATTTTTCGTTAATAACTCCTATACGAAGCCTCAACCAACATTTTTGCAAAGGAAAATGTTGCTTCAAATCACCCCAGGAACCCCCCATTTGAAAAGAAAACGATTGATCTGTGACACCCTGTATACACTCGCATCGGACACCACATTTAACGACAGTTTCGGATCGAAATGAGCCAGAACTCTTTTAGTTTTAACTTCTTTCTTCGTTTCCAAAAATGCCGCTTCACGTTCTGCGGTCCACACAAATGACATCTGGTTGCCCAATAAATAGTATAATGGAGACAACAATGAACTTAAATATCTAATAAACCTACCATAGTAATTTACAAAGTCAACGAAAGCTCTTAATTCGGTACCATTTTGCAGTCGCGGCATCTTGGCAATAGCTTCCATTTTTACTTTTGTTTTATGAATACTGTCTTTGTCTTTCGTGCATCCGCAGTACTCTATTGTATCCTTGAAAAATTCGGATATTTCCACATTGATTCTAATATTCGCTTCATCTAGTCTACCTAATGCTTGTTCTGAGTGTTGTAGATGTGTTTTGTTGTTCGGTGCTGTAATTTGAATGTCATCGAGGAACACGGTAACTCCCGGAATATATTTTAAACAACTTTCGCAGGGGCACTTGCGAATCCATATAATAATCTTGTACACCTATACAGTCCTTTGTGCGTATTCCAAGTAAGCAATTCGCGATCCTCAGAGTGGATTTCCATCTGTAAGTACGCGTGTTGTATGTCAATTTTGGAAAATTTTTGTTCCCCTGCCATTGACGCAAAAAGTTCATCACTCGTCGGGAGCGGATGTTCGTCGATGATCAAATGTTTGTTAATCGTAAAGCTAAAATCGCCGCATATTCTAATTGTGTTATTTTTCTTTAACACCGGTACAATGTAGTCAAATATACATCCCTTTCCAACGACTCGATTTCCTTTTCTACCAATGGAAGTAAACAAAGTGCTACCGTATGAGATTTTAAGAAATTCGTATTTTTTTTAACATAAATCGCGCTTGGATTCCTCGAATTTTGGTACAGTCCGGGTCGAGTTTCTTTTTATAACTTTCAAAATTTTGTCTATATCACTAGATTTAATTGTCTAATCCATTCTCTGCCCAGCAATGGCTTGCTGTCTATATTTGAAATTTAAATGTTCAGCTGTTTCGTAATATCTCTGTACTTAACTTTAACGCTGTACATTCCGACAACATCGACCATATTTCTACAAAACATTTGCAATTTCAACGTAGTGCTGTGTAACGTTTTATTCGGTAACAATTGTTCACTCGCTTGCTTATTCATAATTGTTACCGCCTCTCCGCTGTCGACTTCGAAGTTCACCGGTGCACCGTCCACCACGCCCTACAACGACGTTGTAGGGATTACGATGTTCCATATGTTCGACGGAAAGGATCTTTTCAATTTGATTCGTATCTATCTTTTTTCTTTTACAAACTTTAGCGAGATACCCCGCACTCCCACAGTTTTATCGTACATTTCGATCGAGTTTACAATCCGCGGCTAAATGATTCGCACCGCATGCGCACCTGAAACAAACGTAATTAGTCGCTGTTCGAGAAGGAGTTACCGAAAATGTGGCACGTGACTGAGCTTCCACACTCCTTGACTCTTCTAGTCTATCGTTGTCCTCTTTATTTGTGTCGAATTCGCGTAGTCTACTCTGGCAGTTCCCGCTTGTAATTGTGTAGCGTCTTTTTCCGACAATTCCATTGACGTGGCAATTCGTACTGCTTATCAAAATTCAAATCTTTCGTCTCTAACAAACGCGATTGTACTCGCCAAGCCGAATACAAATTGATTCTTCAGGGTAGTTTTTAAATATTCGCCAAAATTACAATTTATACTTAGCTCATGTAGTGCTGCCACAAACGTCTGTATGCTTTCACCTTCCGCTTGTTTACGTAAATGAAAACGATAATTGTCTGCAATTTCTAATGGCGTTCGTGCGTAGAATTCTTCTAATTTAGCAGTCAGCATTTCATACGTTTGTTTGTACGGATCTGCAGGAACCAGCTTGTTGCATATCACGTCGAATGCTGCAGCCCCGATAAAATGTAATAAATACGCCACTATTCCATCTTCTGGTACTTGAAACACCCTAGTGGCTCCCTCAAAACTTCAGTTTGTAACTATTGAGATTATAGAGTGAAGGGCGCTAATTAGATACTTTTGTATTTGGCGCACTGCGATGTGTGTCATGAAGCGTGTGCGAGCGCGAGACTAGGATCGGGAAGCGGCGTTACCGATCACTCCCGCTAACGTTCCATCTTTCCTTCTTCTCCGATCAGCAGCCGTTAAGAACGGTTAGAACTGCGCGTAAACGGTAGAAATACCTTAACAGTAACGACGGGATCAAAGACATCGATGCTGAACATGCTGTGTAAAACCACTTCCGACATATTCTTTTTGTATATTACGTATAGCCCTTCGAGTTTCTTTTCTCGACACTTGTATTGTAAGAAATGTACGTAATATACGCGTATATATTTTCTATTCCGTTTATATTCCTTTGTTTCACTTACTTGAAACGCCTCAAAAACACGTGTATAATCTTGGCAAGTGTGCACAGTTCGGAAAAAATATGTTTGTCCCAGAACTCTAAAATATTTTTATCTCTGTTTACTCTGGGACCTTCTGAAAATACACTCAATGCGGTTACAATTCTAAATGCTGAATTTGAGGGACTTTGTTGCTCTGCATCTTTTTCTAATAGCACTTGTTCGATTTCGTCACACGGTGAAATATTATTTGGAATAGGATTTTCCGTTATTTGACTTGAATTTAAAGCCTCGTTACGTTTTCACGTGTTCATCAATTGCTCAATCGCAATAGTCTTTTGTGTTCTGACATTTAATAGCAATGTCGCAAAACTATTGTTTATTTTTTGCAGATCTAATTTGGTCTGCAGCCAAACGGCATAGAAGTCTCCCATCAATAACTGTTCATATTGCATCTTTTTGTCGCTATTTTGCGGGTTCAAGAGCAATTATTATTTCCTGAATAGTAATCCATTCATCTTCGGATAATGTTATATCTTTTATTTCGGAACAAAAATCTTTTAACTAGGATAATCTTTTCAATATATCAAATGTTGTATTCCATCTACTGGGGCAATTTAATATAAGTTTACACAATTTCAAATTTTAAAAAAATGCTATAACAGTAGGACTACGGTATTTTTTTACGAGCTCGCAAATTTTATGCATTAAACCTTGCACATGAAAATTTTGCGTAGCATCTTGAACTGCAAGTTGCAACGCGCGCGTGTGCAACATACCGCATCTACATTAAATTAAAATTATTATCCCCTAAGGGAAATAAGTGCGCACCCTCTAAATAAAATATTTCTTCAAAGTCGGTAAAATCGATAAAACCTTCAAAATCATCGAGAGTTCATCGAGAGTTCATCCCTGAAAAGACGAATAGTTTTCGCGGTATATTCTTTTAAGAATATTTATTATATTCTTTTAAGACATCAAGAACAAATTTTTAAGATTTTGGCTAGTATGCCTAAGAAATATTGCCTGTAATGCTAAAGTTCTTACAATTCTTCGATTCACATACGTTGTTTTTTATTTACAATTCGATTTACATACATTGACGGGTTACCCCGTCAATTTTTATAGAAACTAAACTATTAACAATTTTCGCTTTTATTACGTTGCGCACTTCGCTTGCCTGATTTATAATAGCATCCTAAATATTGTCTCTATTAATTGAAATTCGTGGTTCTAATGTCTCTAATATTTACGAAAACCCGAATCCTCCACAATACTTAGAGATCGACCATTTTTTGTGGTTGATTCGATGCCAGCGTCAGTAAGACATTTTGCTGGCATCGTAAACCTTGTTGACGTGGGCGTAGAAGTCGTAGAAGAGGATTCTGAAGACGACGCCGAAGTCAATGTGAAAGAAGCCTCGTTGTTTCTTCTTCTTTTCCGCATTTCCTTCCACATGGTGACTGTTCTGTATTCATTGAGGTGGTGATACTGCAAATGCCGTGTCAAATTAGCAGCATGATTTAGCAACATCCTCGTAGAATAAAAAATATTGACACAATGTATGATACAATCAATACGCAACACACGTTTTACACTGTCTTTAATACGGTTCACGAATTTCACGATGAAGAACGGACTTGGTTTGCTAAGACTGAGACTTTAAGACTGACACTCTAAGACAGGAGACAAAAGACAGCTTTTCCCAAAAGTCATAGTTTATCCAGAAAATAAGGACTCTTTTAAGTTATTTGTGTGGGCCACACGCGTGGCACCTCGTGAACCTCAATTTCCTCTTCCACCATGTTTCGAGCGAACTCCAAAGAATTCTGTGGAGAGAGTTAGAGAAGAGAACTGGGAACAAGAGAACAGAACGCGTGATCGATTTGATATACGATTTTTATTTTTCTGTTTGATGCTAATGAGTCGCACGCGTGCGAGATACTGGCTGCTCGACAGGGCACGATCAGGGTCTCCACCGAGCAAAAATATTTCGTACTAGAATTCAACTTTCAGAGCGGAATACATTCTGCGAGAGATTCCGCATGTGAGTTATTATTATTCGGAAGCACCACAAAAGTACTAGATCTATTGGTGAACGTACTAGAACACTAAAAATTTATAAAAGGTACTAGATCTAGTACGAACGTACTAACGGTAGAGACCCTGGTCACGACATGAAAACAATGATAAGTGTGATGGTGTGTAAAGAGAGAGAGAGACGGAGCGGGAGAGGGAGAGGGAGAGGGAGAGGGAGAGGGAGAGAGGGAGAGAGGGAGAGGGAGAGGGAGAGAGGGAGAGAGAGAGAGAGAGAGAAATGTGTTACTATAAATATGTAAAATGAAAGTTTAACATTTATGATATTATTGTAGTCCCGAACTTCAGAAAAAGACAGCCCTGAACTCCAGAAATTTTACTCCTACCAATGGTTTTGTAAATGCGTCAGCTACTTGGCGTTCCGTACAGACAAATTCAAGATTGTTGAGAAAACTTTATTTGCTTAAACAAGAACACTTTATTTATTTAAAGCAAACAAAATTACAGTAGTGTATTTAAGATGGTGATCCCGATGTGAAAGAATAAAAGAACAAACTGTATTAAAAATAGAAAGAAACTAATGCTGTAGTCACTGTAGTATAAAAGACGCTGTGGTGTTGACCGTACTGTAATGGGATGACGACTGAGCTGGTTCGTCCATGGAAAAACCTCCGGTCCCTTCCCTTAAGTGGGGGTGTCATAAAAATGCTTGGGCCAAGCAACGAAAACTCTGCGACTCCGGCCGGAGACGCACCATAGCCTATTTCTATATATTATCGTTGGATTCCAACACCCTTCCTCAATGATAATATTCCCTATTGTGCTATTAGACCGCAATTCTGTGCAATTGTCTTCAACCTTACTCCGTGCAATGGTTTTGTCATCATATCCGCAAGCATTTGTTCCGTTGGACAGTATTTGAAATCCATTACCCCTTTTTCCTTTAATTCCTTTACAAAATGAAATTTGGTATTTATATGTTTCGTCCGATAATTGAACTTTTTGTTGGTAATCATCTTCAGGCAGCTTTGATTATCTTCAAAGATGACTTTGGCTTGTGGTATTTTGCATGTAAAATCTTCAACTAAACGACGCGACGTAGCCATAAACCCTCCTGACATGCTTCTGCCAATGCAATATACTCGGCCTCCGTCGATGATAGTGCCACACACGTTTGTTTTCGGCATCCCCAGCTGATCATTGCATTTAAATACTTAAAAATGCAGCCACTATTTGACTTCCGATCAGTTGTATTTTCTGCCCAATTAGCATCCGCATAGCAAACGAGTCCCTTTTCTCCGTTAAGGTGGCCAAGTTTTAATTCATAATTTTTTGTTCCTTGTAAATATCGACCAAGTCTTTTTACTTCCGTCCAATCTGAATTCCTAATGAAAGGGACTATCATTGTAGGTGTTTAAAAAAGGGTGGTTCCATTTAAAAAAGTCAAGGTGACCTTGATATCTCCAAAAAAAATGACATAAAAACAAAATTTTTTTTGCATCGTGTCAGCCCCATTGTACCATTTAACTTTGTCCTTATCATATTTTACGTATCTTTAGAAACAACAAAGATATTTGAGGTGCTAACGTTTGGTGACACATGAGAAAAAACAATGTTTGTATCTTACGAATCAAATATGCTAGTTTCTTTGGACAAACAAGAATGGTACAAATAAAAAAGTATAACAAAAATGAACACAATTCACTGCAACTTAAATTATCAAAATATAGTGAATTCTTATTTGTATAGGCATAAAAAAAGTGCAAGCACAATCAGGCTTGTTTTATTAAACTTGCAAGTCGTTATTTTAAAAGACGAGAATAATAAATATGTGTGTACGCATTAAATAATTGTAAAGAAAGTGGAGCATTAGTTTAAAATATGTAAAATTATTGCAATATGCTTTCTTTAATAATACGAGCTATATAACAAAAATAATTTTACTATAGTTCGTATTTTTATTATTCATTTTTCGTAAATACTATTTTCTCTGTTCAAATATACGCGTCATATTCATGTATGACTTCCAAATCATATTAAACATCCGTAGTAAAAATTAAGTATACGGAATATTCAGTTCTTACTAATACGCCTAAATTTGCGAATTATCGGTAACAGTGAGCGCGACACCGAAATGGTACGGGGGCTCATAGAGCCCCCCGAAGCGTGGACAGAAAAGTCCATAAGATGCAATGTCTGTACTGATCCTAAGTCTGTGGTGACACTCAGTAGTGTCGCCAGATGAAGCCAAAACATGAGGTCGTCACGTACTCTCCTACTTTTCCCCTTCCGCTATCCTACTTCACCATCATTCGCGCAATGTGTCACATTATTACTCTGGTGATCAGAGAGGGAGTATCTACATTCCCTTCGATTGCTTCAATCTGGCGACACTGACACTCAGTACATATCAACATGGCGGCACTTTTACTTGTCGAAAACATTGAAAATTGCTCAACTTTAAACACCCATAACTTTTGAAGCAATGATCTTGGATTTTTGATGTTTTATAGTAAAAAGCTACAGGATTACATAAGAAAAAGACAAAAAATTCTGATTATACAAGGTAATGTTTAAGCTTCATATTTAGTAAATTTTGTTTGGATTATCCGTAAGTGTTCCCAAAATAATAGTTTTTTGTTAGCACGAGCTCTTAAGGAATTATACTCATTTAAAATTTTCCAGAAATTTTCAATGAGAGCAAATGCAGATATTAGTTAAAGGCAATTTATTCACAGCAATAAGGAGGAATACCAACAAATGTGTAAATACGTTTCTTCGTTTTTATGAGGCCGAAATACTTGGAAATGAGATACTGCAATTATTTTATTTTCATACAAATTTTATGTTCTACTTATGATGTTACGTATGGCGAACAGATGTTTGAGATCGTTTCTGACAGGAACCGTCCTAGACAAACCCTCGAATGTAGCTGTTTAATTACTAACGAAATATGCACGCCATCAAACTAGATAACGACAAAACGAATGTGATCCAGGTTTCATGACAGATTCCACCTGTTCATGACAGACACCACCTGTTCATGATAGGTTTCATCTGCTCATAATAGACATCATCCGTTCATGACAGATTACATCCGTTGATCTCAGGGGTATATAAACCCATGCATTTTTAGACTCTTTGGTTAGTAATTGTCCAGGCAAGAGTAGTGTCAGGACATGTCGCATTCATAATAGTCGACGTCTAGTCAGATCGGGTTAAAGTTCACCTTTGTTTCAAAGCTAACCTTGTGGACTCCGAGAGTCCGGTAAATGTCTATTCGGTAGTTACAAGTTACTGTCAGACCCGCATTCCCAGTGCGTCAACACAGAGCATTTTAGGTAATAGTATTTTAATTTCAATTATACACTCAATTTCTTACGAGTTCAGTCGCGACACCATCATCTGTACAAATACATCTTAAAGCAGAATATATTTGTGATTATTTTGTAATTCGTGCAATTCAATAAACCCTTAGTTATCGTCCAATATCCTAATGTAGTAAGTGAATGTTCTCTCACGATACAATCTTATTGCTCAGATTGTATCAATTAAATTATACTAGTTACGAGGCTTACGAACAATCCTAGCGACTCCCTGATTTCGCATCAGGTTCGTCCACGTATCTAACTAGCAAATTGTACCCATATTCCAAGGGTAACAACCATTTGCCAGTCTCTCGTGCTGCTCGCGGCACTGGCTCGTGATAGTGGATTTAAGTAAGTTAGTCTCATTCTATATCGAACTCATCTACTTCTGAGTAGCCTACCGTGTCTCTATTTGTCTCATGCTTCTCTGGAATTAAATGTTCCAAAAATTCGCTCGAGAATAGTTTGCTTTTCTTATGTATTTTTGGTAGAATACTAGACATGAATGGATCCGACGATAATACAAGTATAGGTTAAACCAACGACGAGATGTCGTCGGTGGTTAAACTTCACTGAAGGAAGTGTAATGAGCGACTTGCCTCGTCTATTGATCACAGCCGCTAGGTGGCACCACAAGCAGCACTTAAATAGCATTTATTTTTTCATTTTTCCAATTAAATGTTAATCCACTTTCTTGAATATTTGTGTATGAGAAGTGTATACCCAAAATAAAGTAAAACAATCTAACTCACTTTTCCCGAAAACAAAGCCGCAAATGAAAATAAAATTTATTGCGTACTATAGATTCATTTTCTCATGAAGAACCCTCCACGGTTGTACCCAATACTGATCCAACCTGTAGACATATGGAATAGAATAGTTTACAAAACATTAAAGTTGTATACAAGAGAACATTTCATTTGCGATCTATGGTTCCTGTGAGATTTTTGTTTCCCGTTACAAGTACTATACGATGCAATAAGGTAGAAATCTAGATGACCGTTTTTGCTGCAAAATTTTTTGTATTAATCTCCACCTATTCAGAGATTGTAAAATTACTCTATGATAGTCACGACACGAATGTTTTATACATACTGTATTGTATATTTCAGAGTGCATATAGAGTAATCAATGATTTATTTGGATATTTTTCAGTGGGCGTGCGGGGGTGACTGGAGTGATGGGATGGGGCCAGAGCCCCATGGAGTTCGGGTAGACCCGTCTCCGGCCCAGCTCCCCAGCCCCCTCCGCCATCAATATCACCACTGCTCCTGCCAGCGTCGCAGAGGGCCACCACGATCGCGATGGAGGCCTCTAGCAATCAACAACAGAAGGAGAAGGAGCCACGTGTTCATAGGCCTTGCGCCTTCGATAAGGTAACAAATATATCGTATCGACTTACTTTCATTCTTCTGGTCAATCCAAAGTTTTGTACAGACCTAAACATTTCGTCGAACATTTCGTTGAACCGGACAACGAACGGAACGTGTTTATGCTGTTCCCTCAACTGCAAATCTATTTGCAAACGCGTTCATTTTCCCGTTCAAACTGGTGTCCTGTTCGCCATTCTGCCCGGTGTTCGGCTTGTCGTTCGACGAAATGTTCACGTTTGCTACAGATCCTGATCCAAGAGAAACGATGAACTTTACTAGTAGAGATATAGAGCACATTGTGTAAGTTACAGTACAATAATATTTCCGTAACTGTCATATCGTCGAGTCTGCCGAGCGACGCGACAGTTCTAGTAGAGGTACTACATTCTATGTAGTGTGTCGAACGTAGAGAAGGATAGCGATTGAAAAAGAATAAGGGACTGAAATTCGACACCTCGACTCTGCTCTTTCATATCTGTTCACCATCCTCTTTCGTATCCAAAACTTTAACCTCTTATTACACAAGTAATTATCATCGTAACGATACCGTGTTTGGTGTCATTTCAATTAGAAAAACGAGACGAATACAATAGTAAAAGTTTTATAAAAAAAAATTAAATATCACAAAGGTTGCAATCTTTTGCTTTGCTTGCATTAGTGTGAGTCTCACTGATACTCGATCCTTCGTTGATTCGGTCGTTGATCGTGTATATCGGTTGACTGGTTCCAAAGAGGATTCCCCCACTCGTGTAGATAAAAATTTGACAGTTACGGTAGGGACTTCTTGCAATAGTTACGAAGATAGTACTCTACGGCTTCACAAAATACTGTTAATAGCAAAGTGGAATAGTTGTTAAGACAATTAGGAAAGTTGAAGCAGTTGGCAGAATGTTTCAATTGCTGCCTCACTGAACTTCGTTCGCGTAATCAGATGCTCATTTGGTGGAATGAACATTTGCTAATTTACTGTCGATGATCCTAAAAGTCCTTATCGTGAGAGCATTTCGTATTCAAAAAGATCCAGTATATAGATACTACATATTTCATGAGAATGTACAATGTTTACTTGTATAACCTCGTATTAAAATATCTGTTATAAAACTTTATATACAGGGTGATCCATTTAAATAAGAACACCTAAATATCTCTTCAGGTTATTGTGATGCAAAAATTATTTGTTACGTAATGTGCATGGTGTCAATGGTCCAAATATTTGGCACGAATATTTTTTTCCGAGGGTCATTTTTTTCGGAGTTATCAAGGTCATCGATGTTTTTTGGTACATAACTACATTTTTTTTTTATTGCATCGTGTAACTGATGGAAAAAAACATTCAGATATGTATAATAACATGATCTTGAAATGACCGTGATCCTCGAAAATTATAGTTTTACCTAGAACTGATGTCTATTGAGATCGTAGGTTTTGACCAAGACTCTACATTAAGAGCGTGAATGTAAATAAACATGTTTACTGCCACAATACTGATGATACCTAACGATTTGAAATTCCGATCAGTTTCAATTTATCTATCCGTGTATCGACGTGCTGTTTGAAATGAATTACTCAATGCAAGAGAAAGTTGATATGGTCTTCATTTACGATAAAGCTGATCATTGTTTAAGGCAAGCAGTTAGAATGTACAAAGGTAAATTTCCAGATCGTAATTGTCCATCACTTTCTAGTTATAAAAAGTTGATCAGTCATTTTCGTGAAACTAGTACTGTTGTCAAAAAGCGTGTAGGAATCAGAACTGTTACGAACGAAAGAAACAAAATAATTATTGTCGATAAAGTTAACGAAACTCCACAAGTGAGTTTAAGACAACTCGAGCGTGAAACTGGCATTTCTAAAACAAGCATAATACGGATTGTTTTTGTTCGCGGTTGAAACTCGAACGACGGCAGTGCGTTGCGTTCAAAAATGAAGGGTGTAAATCTTCATTCAAACTAATCTAGTTTATTATCTAGGTTATTATATTACCGTAGGTTTAATTACGAAGAATAATAATCAGAAACAGTATCGTAACTACAATAGAATATATTTAAAAAAAAAAACACTTAATTTGTACAGTAAGGATTGACGGTAATCTTACGGAGAAGTTAACTGCGTTAAGACTAATTTGAGAGTGACCCGACCTTTTGCTTCTGCCTCGAGGTCTCCTTCTATCACCTTGGTGGTGGAAAACGGGGGGTGGTTGGAATTTGTTAAACTCGATTCTATTTTCTGACGGACTTGAGGAAGGGGAATCGTACAAGATAGCCCTCGCCGGGTAGAGGTGGAAATCTCCGTCTCAAGCCCGTCTGGAAAAACCCAAAATCCATGCCGGAAAAAAGCAATAAAGAGACCCCGAAACAAAGCGAAGGAATGCCCAAGTGGGCCGCATGTGCGCCGCGGTTTATGGCTCCCTGTCTCGAGCGAACGACGATTGCCTGGCCCGGAACTCGACCTCGAGACCCTCAAGGACCCGCGGCAACTTGAGAACCGGCTTAACGACAATAATCGCCCATAAAAATTGTTTCCGTGTATACCGCGGAACATACTCCCCCGTTGAGAGGGTGCCGATCAAAAATGGACGTACAATGGATGGAGATATGGCGTACGCGTGAAATGTATATATTATTGCGATTTGATGGGTTGTGATGTTTGTATGATGGCATCTTCCTCGTTCTGGTTGGGCAGTGGTACAAACTTTTTGACATTCCTGTCGAGGGTACTTGTGACTGTCCGCACGGTGACAGTTGGGATGATTCCATCGGAGCCTGGGTGTACCTTGATAACTCTGCCCAAGGCCCATTGCATGGATGGAAGGTTGTCGTCTCGTAGGAGCACAACAATGCCTTCCTTGATTTTGGACTGACCATCCTTCGTCCATTTTGTGCGTATAGTCAACTCATTAAGATACTCCCGATGCCATCTTTCCCAGAACTGCTGCTTAGTTTTCTGGATATTCTGCCAACTGGTGAGCCGATTGGAAGATGTTTCTCTGAAATCTGGTTCACAGGTGGTTGTCAACGCACTACCTATAAGAAAATGTCCAGGAGTCAATACTTGTAGGTCGTTATGCTCTGATGAAACTGGAGTAAGTGGCCGAGAATTTAGAATTGCTTCTATTTCGATTATGAGGGTGTTAAAGTCTTCAAAGGAAAAGAGTTCCGTGGCAAGGGAACGTTTGAGATGGTGTTTAAATGATTTTACTGCTGC
>CM052212.1:21177616-21211417 GCA_028454225.1 Lasioglossum leucozonium
GATTGTCCGGTTGCTGTGTAATTATTTGTAGTACTTAGTCTTTTCTCCAATAAAGGAACAGGTTTCCACCTTACCAAAATATCTGTTTCTTACAATAGTGATTCTGGGTTACGGAGGTATCATTTTCAAAGTAGGAGTAAATACGTAATTATTAAAAAATTGTCAATTTCGGAATTAAATTCCCCTAAATGATCGAAACGTCACATTGTGCGTCGTAAACGTGTTAAAATGGCGAAGCTCGCTGTAGTAAACAGTTTTTTTACAAATATCTGGGAAACTAAGGTCGAATAGCGTTAACGTGTATAGGAAAAATTTGTTCAGAAAGAAGCTTCAGATAACATATTTGAAGTTCACCAAAATCGGCAAAAACGCCGTTTCAAGATTATTACTTCAAGGAGGATTCGGTTCGTACAACCTTTAACCCTTCGCAAAGAGATTAAAATAATTTAAAAACACCAATGTATTATTTTCAACTTGTTCAAATAATTAAAGTAAGTATGAAATATTTGACTGGCTTCTGTCCTTTGTAATAGCAGCAGCCAACTTTCATTTTGCATAAAAATACGCGGTCTAGTGATTACTGTAGATATCAGTACTAAAAACGCACATATTAAGAACCGTGAACTTTGAATTGACAACAGTTTGGACATGTTTTCTCTACTGTTTCACGAACGATACTGATTTTACGCAAGATTTTTGTGAGAAGTTTTGGGAGGGCATTATACGTGTCGAAAATGCTCGCTGTAGCACGCTTAAGAAAAGCACGGGATTAGACGAAAAACAGAATAAGAGGAACACTGTAAGACTAGAATTTATGGTAAACACATGTTTCGGTTGTACTGCACATTGGTACGCAGAGTCTATGAGTAACTGTTGGAAAACGTCGTCGGTCCTTCTTTTAGAAAGTTTCTTAACCTCTTAGTGCACTCGCCCCAGTTAAGTCGGTTTTAAGAAAATTATTTTTTTCCTCGTGGCCGATTTAACTCGTGAGACAGGCAGTTTGGTTTTCTACATAAATACAACCGAATATACTCGACGATTCATTTTAAGTTTTTTTTTTGTTGTCCGATTTAAGTTGGTTAAGCGAAGTAGATGCAATTACCTTAGTCTTTTTTGCATAAAACAACATTTTTTATGTTTTTTTTCAGGATTTGATAATGTTCTTTTCTATTTTAAGATAATAGAGAATTAAAAAATTTGTGGAAAAACGACGGCTTTTGAATTTTTAATTGGTGCGTTAAGGGATTAAAGGAGGTATAGCACAAGAGGGATCTGAAAGATTGAGTTATACATGTCCGTCCGGTATCCGAGGCCTTTTTCGAGTGTTTATATATGAACTGTCAGGCATTTTGACCTTTTCCCGCACTTGAGAGTCGTCCACTAACAGAACCCTAGGCGTTACAATTCAGGAAATTCCCATGCTAGCATCCGCAAAAATAGTTTTTCGAAGAATATTTACATGAGACACATTATTTATTTTTAAAAAAATTGACTAGAAATTTTTAGCGTCCGTCGTGATAATAGGTGGGGTAAGGAATTTGTTTTTAATAATTTAGTACTATGTTAACAAAGAAAAGAATATCATTTGATAATGTGTACAGTGTAACAATTCGTTAAACAACTCAAGTCACCACGGCAAAGGTTCTGACCGTTCTGGTTCGTTGCAGTTCTGAAAAAACGTTGACGATGAACAGAAAAATATCCTGTCAAAACGTGTCCAAAAATACATAACAATAGATATTATTTTTACCAAAAAATTCCCGTGTGATTAATACCATGATAGTCAACGTTTCTTAGCAATTTTTCTGAAAGTAGTTTCTGGAATTTATCTCTTTCCCCGTAAATAATTGTTGAGAAAAATCTCGAGAAAAACATTGTATATACATACTGTAGTATTTCTTGATTGTACATTTTCTGTAACTTGTACATTCAACCTACATACCTAAGTGCATTTTTAACCTAATCTCGATATACTATCACGCTGCCCCTTTTCTCGCTGGGATGATCGTCCCGAGAAAGGGGCAGCTCCGAGGATTTACAGGCCCGAGCCGACTTGCGGGCGCGCCTCCGAGGATCGGCGAGATACGGAGGGTTACGGGCACAGACGGAAAATGGGGACAGCACTCACGGCAGGGCGGATCGCGCTGGTTGTAGAAAACGGACAACGTTTAAGGCTCGATCTTACATTTATTGCGCGTCAGGGCTTACAAATCCGCGGCCTCGTGGCCGCACCCGAGAGCCCGCGCTCTTCATACAATTTCTCGGACGATGGTAGTGTGCCCAGAGCGCTGGGTTGTCAACTTTACAAGTCCGCTACGCAGATGGTCGGCGCGATCCGAAAGTTCGGGACTGTCGCGACGGCTGTACGGTCTTTCTTTCTAGCGCGGTTCGCGATATCGCTCGTCGTACCGGATGTCGAAAGATCGTCCGCCGGGACGATCGGAATTCCGCGCTTCGCAACCGGTCCTACTCTGCACGGCTCGCGTTGCGTCTATTCCCGAGGAAATCTTCCGGATCTGATGCTATCCGCGCGATTCTTCCAATCTCACAGCACCGGCACAGCGGTGCGAGATTCCGCGGTCGAGGCGAGACGTGCCTCGACTCGCGCTTCCGACGGAAAACGTTACGGAAGATAACGCCGCCGGGTATCTCTGCCTAGCCGGGCCACTTCGCGATTTTAACCAATCTCAGGCGATCACTAGTCTGGACTTCCGGTGATTTCGCCTCGTGGGGTTCCACCGCGTCCGCTACGCTTCGGGGTTCGTCCAGCGGGTCCTCAGCGGGCCTGGTGTTCCGGGCACGGTTTCCTCGCCGGAATCAGCACACACTTTCACGTGAGCACCGTAAGGAGACCTCGAAATCCGAAATACGTGAGAGACGGAGGCGGTACAGACGGCACGAGATGAGAGACGGGGTGGTTCAAACTGGCGAACCGGGTTCGATACCGCGTGAATCTTCACGAGAAGCCGTAACGACAGTGATCGCCTAATTTTCGCTACGCGGCGCGTCGCGGTTCCTTTTCCCCCAATCTCGACGCCTAGGGCACGGCGCTACCCGTCGTAGCGGCCTAGTGCCCTCTTCCCCTTTTCGCTCGGACTTTTCTCCCGCTTGGTCCTTGGGCCCTGGACCGGAACCTTCATGACGGCCGCTTCTCGCGACCGGGAGCGTTTAACCCTGCCCTTGAGCATCGCCGCCCCATCTCTACGAGCCCCTTTCGTCGCATGATGAGCCAATGTCGAGGAGGTATTCTTAGGTCAGCTGTTCCGACAGGGGATGCTCCTCGCGGCCAGCACCCTCTGGGTTAATTAGCCCGTGAGCGGCGATCCCTTTTATCTCATCCACGCGGGTGGGAGTTTCCTTTTCTTATCCGGGCGTCCTGGCGGCGGGTATCTCTCGAGCAAGTGGTGGGGGCCGCGCGCCCTTCGGGCGACTCTGGAAATGTAGCCG
This sequence comes from Lasioglossum leucozonium, assembly GCA_028454225.1. Lineage (NCBI taxonomy): Eukaryota > Metazoa > Arthropoda > Insecta > Hymenoptera > Halictidae > Lasioglossum > Lasioglossum leucozonium. The sequence continues at coordinate 21,181,064 of CM052212.1, forward strand.
TGCTCGGCACGCGCAAAGAAATATCAGCCGGATTTCGCGGTTTTTACATTGGTTCCCTCGGGGAAAGCGGTCTCGGACCCGTTCGCGGGCGGTTCGGTCTCGATCGTGATAACGGGAATGGTCTCGTGGGGGCGGGCGGTGACGTCGCATATTTGCAACGTCACAATACATAATAATCTGCTGCCGTTCGTTTTAGAAGTCCGTCATCCAATGACCACAGTACGTGTAATGGATACATGTTGCAACGTTGCCCGAAAAGGTGTTGTATGTTGCCCGCCGATTTGTTCATGTCGGAATAGTCCAATGCACAGTCTGTAAGAGCGATGGCTGAACAGCAGTGGGTTAAGATATTAAACCGTAACCGCCTACTTGTGAGGAGTGACAAGACGTCATTTCGTATGGGTCCGAAGTGATTACATTGTATTGATGCGTAGCTGAGAAGAAGTATCGGTATGAGACCAGGAGACCACTACTAATCTATTTACAAAACTTCTTTATTTTGAATTATTTGTTTATATGACGGTCATTGAGAAAAGGCAAAGTTTGCTATTGGCATTCCAAAAGTTTTTTGCAAATATCTCAAAAACCAAGACCGACCGGCGGTAACGTGTATAGGAAGAGTTATTTAGAATAATAACCTTAACAATATATTTAAAGGTCATTGAAATTGGTAGGGTCGCGCAGTAGACAGGATCGAAGAATTTAGGGATGTTTGTGTATAACTTTTGAACCGTTTGAGATATTGAAATAAGATTTGGACTACAAAATACTATAAAATAATCTCTTTCTAATAATACATGTTAGAATATATTTTTTGTTTCATTTGTTAGTTACTAATTTTTATAAATTTTTGTGTAGTTGTTCATTTAGTTGCTTTCCTTCTTAAAACCATTGTATAATAATTGGAAATTCAAATCTTATAGTTTTTTATATATAATGTAATTATGTTACTAGAATTTTTGATAAAATGTACAGGTATATGTAAGAGGTCGAGCCATTCGGCGCAATCGGCGTCCCCACAAACACAAGAACGCATTTGTTTAATGGAACATGTATGTGTATGGTTCCCTATATAACAACATAGGTTGCGGGACAGCGTGTCTTTCGGCAGCGTTAAGAGTTGGGCGCGAACCGTGTCCTTAAAATAGTTGAGCTCAAACGTAGGATTCTTTGTTTTGCTCTGATTCAATTTCGAATTAGCGAATATTGGTTGGTGTCAATTCAAGGTTTTTCGAGACTTCACGATTTTTGACAAAGGCGGGGCAGCTCAGGATACGAAAAATCCACATTTCGAGATCTCAGCAATCTGACGCGTTTAAGGCAAGACCTGCTAGCATAGCCTTGCTGACGAGTCCTCTAGCAGGTCTGGGACGAAACGCGGCTTCTTCACATAACGAACAAAGACAATCGTAAATTGAAATAGTTATCTAAAATCAATTTGGCGGATAACTACTCGGCGATTTCGGGAAATTTCGCGTCCGCGAAGTTCGAAATTCGCACTGAACGGAAACTAAGTATGCTAAGATATATTGTACATATAAAAAGTGGGGCATCCCCAAACATCATGATCCTTCTATATAAAAGCCTTGTAAGATCAGTTCTAGAATATACCATACCAGTTTATTACAACCCAACAAACAAGTCCATGGAAAGATACCAAAAAGTTCAGAACGAAGGAATTAGAATAGCCAAGGGCTACAGGAATTCCACACCGACCAATGTCATGACAGTAGAAGCCGGTATAATGTCATTTGAGGAGAGAGTCAACCTACTAGCGGAAAAATACATCATCAAACAGAGATCAAAAATAGTTAGCAAAGTCATGGAACATATAAACAGCCAAATTTTTATCGCAGATGGAACGAATATACAGGACGAAGAGAATATTATATTAAACAAAGCCTGGTTAGAAACAAAAACGATGGAAGATATTATAAAGAAAACTGATATCTGGGAAGAAGCAAACGACCTGCAGGATCTGAAGATGACGGAGAGATCGGCGAACAGAACAGAACAGAACGCAACGTAAAAACTATGGGACCCGCAATGATCCCCAACGCTGCGGCCGGTGTCGCGGCAGAAGATCTAAATTAATGGCGCGGCGCGAACTTATACACTAATATGTATGCGGATTGTAATCGCTAACAGAAGAAAATAAAGTGGGAAGATCTAATAGACTTTTAATCAGGTGCTATAAGAAAATGCTACTACTTTAACGATGTTAGCCTTATAGGAATGATTAAGGAAAAACTCGGAATCACAGACTCCAACCCAATACAAATATATACGGATGGATCCAAAAAGAAAGATAGTATTTCAAACGGAGCTGGTATTGCAATCAAAAAAGATAAGGACTGGGAAGAGCAGGGTTTCAGTATAAATAAAATAGCAACCATTTATACAACAGAGTGCATTGCCATAAGCAAAGCAATAAGTATGGCAGAAGCAAGATATACAGGTAATATGAACAAGATAATTATCTTAACCGACTCTGAGAGCGCCCTGAGAGGCCTGCAAAACATTTCATCGGACAAGTCAATCAATCCGTGGATCATAAGGATTTCTAAGCAAGTCTTAAACATTAATGCAAAAGGCGATAAATTAATCACTTTTGCATGGATGCCAGCACACAGTGGAAATAAGGGCAACGAAAGAGCTGACAGTATAGCAAAAGAAAGAACGAGATGCGATCCAGATGATAATATCAAAATTCCTACAGAAGATATAAATAACCATATTAAAGATAACAAATGGCAAAAGTCAGATTGGAGACATATAAGAGAAGGTACATATAAAGGAAAAAAATATTTTGAAACAACGGATACAAACATAGGAAAAAGAAAACCACGGTTTGATGCCATAAAGAATATAGGAAAACGATCCATAAACACGCTGAGCGCGATCTAGACGCGTGTTGGCAAAGATGGTACGGCGCGCCAGGCGGATCCTCTCGCTGGAGCGTTAGCGGTCCGCCACGAAGAAGAAGTGAACAAGTGAAGGAGTAGAAATTTTGAAACATTTATTGTAAAAACTCACTTATTTAGCCGTAAATCCACTTGCTGCTTGGAAATGTGGGTCACTGGCCCACTCAGTGACGAACTACACAGCTGGCCCCAGGTATACGACAGTGCCGAACGGTAAGGGACGTACGGTCAGGTCAACACACCGCACAGCTGGTAGTGAATAGCAGGTAAACGACAATCTAAGGCCCAAGAGTTGCGCGGTGAAATCAAAGATCCGGACCTTCACTTTCACTGTTCAAATCACCCCAGGAACCCCCTATTTCCGGATGCTGTAGGAATTTTGGGACACCCTGTATACGGCAGGATAAGAGGAAAGTTAATGAGAATCTTCGCTAAAAAGGATATAGAACTAGAAGAGAAAGTTTGCAGCATATTAAGAAAGAAAGATGATTCCATCCTAATTTTTCAGTACATTCCATTTTCAGTACAACCTGAATATATTATTATCCGATGTATGCCGTGTTTGGGCTTATTTTAATCAGGAAAACATTTACAATCGATAAGTGATTATATAATCATAATAACGTCAATAATAAATTATGTCGGGTTTAGTCAGTAAATTCCAATACGCTATGCGTTACAATATTGCATCTGACGCTGAATCACGACCACAACGAACGTCGTGTGCCTCCTGGAGACAACAATGTGAGCCTCTTACCATCACTTAATGATAGCAATAAAATGTTTGTTGCAACCCAAAATTTTGTCATGGAAACATTATCAATCGATTGCAAATGGTTTACTGATGAAAACAAGTCGAAACACACCACAAATTAGATAAGTTAAACGATGCCAGTATTGAAACGTTTCCTTTGAAGTTCATCAACGATCTTTATTTATGGGTTTCGACCAGAGTTGGGCGAAATATTCGTCTAGATCAGTGATGGGCGCTTTTGTCCGCCGCGGAAAAGAAGGACCAGCGAAGCTTCCCCCACCAACGACTCTTTCGTGTAGTGCGCACCTTCGCTGCGCAGCTGTGCCTCGCGCTTTCGTTTCCCCCCTTGTACAGGGCGTATAAAAATTATATGTCACGAATACCGCGGAGGGATTCTATACCTCTGGATCGGTGGAGAATTTGTTAAAAAAACTGACCGCAAAATTAACTTTGACCCTTTCTTTTAAGGTTAAAAAATTTTTTATCGTATCGTAAAAGTCTCACAGGAACAATGCCTCTCGAGTCAACCGTTCTCTTAAAAAACAACTTTGACATTTCATAAATTAATTTCTTCCATATGTCTATAGGGTGTCCCAAAATGGTATAAACGTGGAGGGAATGAGAAAATAAATTGATAATATGTTAGTGAAAAGTTCGTTGAAAATATGAGAATAAATGTTTTTCATTTGACGCCTCGGTTTCGAGAAGTTGATGTTTGAAAATTCAGCGAACACGCGTGCTCTTAAATGGCAATCGTTTGACGCGTCTGTTCATGACCTACTACTTCTACTTGTTCCAAACGTTAGGCACGCGAGCTTGACGGATTTTTAAAGTCAATTTTTTCGAAAACGAGGCGTCAAATGAAAAAATTTATTCTATATTTTCAATTTATTTTCTCATGTAGAATCATTCCCTAGACGTTTATACCATTTTGGGAAACCCTGTAGATACATGGTAGAAATTAATTCACGAAACTTCAAAGTCGTTTTTAAAGAGAACGGTTGACTTGAGATCCATTGATCCCTTGAGACTTTTGTTCCTTGCGATGAATACGATAAAAAATTTTTTAACCTTAAAATAAAGGGTCAGGGTCAATTTTGCGGTCCAATTTTTTAATAGATCTCCACCGATCCAGAGGTATAGAATCCCTTCATGGTATTTGTGACATATAATTTTTATACACCCTGTACGTCCCACCGCAGCCGACCATGTGCGCGGCTTCTGCTATCTATCCACGCAGCATCGTGTCATAATTCACATCCGCTCTGCGAAGCGTAGTGCAATTTTCGCGGATAAAATCTTATATACCCGTTTCTAGAACAGAGAAGTAGTCGTTAGTTATAACATAATTCGTAAAGCAGACGCGCATTATGACACAACGCTTCGTGGATAGACAGCAGAAGCCGTGCACATGGTCGGCTGCGGTGGGCTCCACTGCGCAACGAAGATGCGCGCTGCACGAACGAGTCGTTGGTGGGAGAAGCCAGCAACTCAGGGGCCCCTACAGCGCCTACCACTGGTCTAGATAAAACTTTCGAATAACGAAGAAAAAATAAAAAAATTTTTATTCGTTATTCGAAATTTTTATTTAGATGAAAATTTTGCCCAACTTTGAATATGCATATATTAAAAAATCTACAAATTAAATTAATTAAAAAAATTAAAAAGTTTTTTGAACAAGTCAGCAAATATTCAGATGTCGTTTGGTAATCGTGTTTATGATTGAAAATTCTACATTTTAAATTAAGAAGCAATATGTCTCTGAATTTTGACACCTCCGACGAGCAGAAAAGGAATTGTTCAAACGCTTTCGATGCGAGCATCGACGGTTTTTGTGTGAATATAATGCGGCAACATTGCACTTTTAAAGCTGACAACGCTGTAAAATCTAGCATTCCGGGACACACACCGTTTGTGTTACAACGTCATGTAGTTCACTAGCTGACCGCTCCATTTCGATAGAGTCCGCTATTGTACCAGAGCATTTGGACAGAAAAATGCATTGTTTGCAATGTCTGTACTGATCCTAAGTCTAAAATAAATTCTTCAATTATTTAATATAAATTTCCCTTCACTACTTATACAAATTATTTATTTATATTATTAATAAATTAACTTTAAATTGAATTCAACAAATTTGATGTTAATACTTCGAAGGTTTATTAATGAATGTTATTCACAAATGAAAATCGTTGATATGTAACAAATAATAAATGAATTAATATTTACAACGATTAATATAACGATGTTGGTTAAATAGAAAACTTACAACATTGATGAAATAGAAATTTACATTATCGACAATCACTACAAACACGTAGACGTGCTGCCATCAGCCTTTCAATTGACTAACTACTGACGATAACGCAATCGTCAACAAATTTGAAAAATTATGTTTTTTATTTTTTTAACTTGCGAAACTTGTCAACGACCATTGCCTCGCTGAAAATACCGGTTCTCGCTCGATCACCGAAGTTAAACGGCGTAGGGCGGGGGACGCACCTAGGATGGGTGACCGCTCGGTAAAAAGCCGGGAAGTGACCCTCTGGGTGCGTTTCACGTGTTGTTGGCAAAATAGGTGGTTCGGAACCCACCTTAATAAAAAGTAGGTCCCGGTGAAATTGGAAATTAGGCGATAGTTGAGGATTGGTAAAGGGAGAGGTGGTGGAATGGATTTGAAACCCTGAGGGGACCAAATATCATTACATACATACATACATACAACTTGCGAAACTTATTGTTTTTAATTGCATATTATTTTGTAAGTGATTTCATATATATATATATTTTTTTTGAAGTCTTAAAAATTTTTACAGACTGAAGGTCGGGCCACGCTCGGACGCGCGATAAGCGGTCCACCCGGGTCGTACGCCAGCTCGCAAATTGGGGTTCTCGCCAAAGAGGTCGCTTTCGAAATTACTTTCGGGCGCCAGACACTCGTAGGTGTCACGCAAACGACCTTTTATCATTCGCGAAGTACGATCGATACCCCGATTTTGTAAGGGGCGTACGATATTCTGAATAGCTCCCGAACGGTCTCAAGATTCTACAGGTGCGAAGCACGCGGCATTCCTCGTGACGGGAACGTTTCTCATAAGAAATAGACTACGAGAGATCGGCTTCAACAACGTTTAGTCGGCACAGGTGACAATGCGGCTCCCGGTAGAAGCCAGTAGCGAGATTATATAAGCCCGCGTGATAACAATTTTGTAAGGACGGATGGTCGGCCGCCTGCACGTCTTTCTTCCGATTTTCTTAATTTTCCTTCGCGTCGAATTCAACAGTTCGCGATATGTTCTACGGCACTAGATGGGCGAATCACGCAATCTCTCCGCCAAATTGATATCGAATACGCGATCCCATTTGTCATGTCCTACCACCAGGGAACTATCTCACAAAATCGGCGACGGCATTGGCCCCCCGCGAATTCGCAACTCCGCGTTTATTGCGGCATCGACACCTGTTGAGGACAAGCCCGCGGCCCCCGTTATTCAACCGGATTGGCATTACACACGCGACCCGTGCATTCGCTGACCGGCGGTCCTTTGCCCCACGCGGAATTCTACGTCGCGATTATCGACAACGGTAGGAACACATCGTTCCGAACACGCGAACAAGGACCTGCAGAATACTCTCGAGCCAACATGAAAATCGAATCAAAATACGAAAGCCTGACCGGCGCTTATCAAAGGGCAACAGCTAGGCGACGGCGGATGGTCGGCAATCGTCGGGTGGTCTCCCGTTTTCAGCACGCACTATAAACTACTTTTTCTATGATAAGCAATAATTCAGGTGTTACACCCGGCAACGGCCAACGACACAGTGAGCTATTTCGGATTGGTTCTACCTAACGGGCCCGTGGTTTCCGGGGAATCGCAAATTCTTCTACAGCATTTCCTCGTCCGTGGCTGCATCTCGTGAGGAGGTCGGAGGTAAGCCGCTCCGGTCGTGAATGTCGGGTTCTCTCTAGAGGAGGCGGCGACAGGATTGAGATGGTGATCGTCTCTTGCCCATGTTCCCTTGTTCGAGTCTCCAGGTTTGATGACTCGGGCTCTCTCCTTCTCTCGATGTCTCGGCACGAGTGTTGATCCACGAGTGTTGACCCAGAGAGAGCGCTCGTAACAGCCGTTTTGCATCGGCAATGCCAGAAGGCGGCCTGGCCTCTCTCTACACGTTCGGAGGGATGTAGACAAAACCTGCCACGTCACAAAAGACAATTGCATGTAGAAAAATCCTCTAAAATGAACGGTTAAATAAGTATGAGCGAATCTGTGGAATGTTGTCCGAGCGAAGCAAGCATTACACCACGGGTCGGCCGGACGAAGTAATACAATAACGCGTTGGTCTCGCATTGCGGCCATTTCAGAGTCACGTAGATCGTTGATCTGTCATAGTCTTAATAGTTAGAATCTTATCCAATTTGTGGCGTGTTTAGACATGTTCTTTTCAGAAGACGTTTCGCAATCGATTAATAATGTTTCCATGGCAGAATTATGAATTATAAGAAATATTTCATAATAATTGTATAGCGTATACTTCTCGAGGGGCCTAGAAGCTCGACCGCCGAAGAGTGTAACACGATATGGTGTCAGGTATATCGTTGAGATAATACTAATGCAGTGTCAAAATTTTGTTGTTTTCCATTATTTTCTTATGAAACTTTTACCAACACAATCGTGGCATTTTTCTGTTAAAAATGGTACGAAACGTGATATAATTTGGATCTCGTACATTCGACCGAACCGACGATGTTTTAGATTTTAAAGAATGACTGTGTTTTGCACCGAGGTTGCAGGTCAGTCCTTCAACTTTGGCGGGACAGTATTGGGGAAGGATTAATTCGTGACACTCTCAAGCGTCCATGTCAGTTTCCTTTTTTTTTCTTTTTTTTGTGGGGAAATGCATTATGCATACCTCGGCTCCCAGGGAGAGACCGAAGGCGCGCCCGTCCCCGGTGGCTACTCACTAAAACCCCACACCCTCCTAAGCTAAATGGGAAGTGCCTGGATCACGCGAGTATTCAACAAGACACTTCCCAGCTATCATAAAATCCCGGGGGGGAGGGGTTAGCCTCCTCCTCTACCTACGCTATAAGACCCCGGGCGGAGTGACCCGCCCAGTGTCCCCATCCCTGGGGCCGTCGAATTGGGCTTCCCGAGCCCCCGCTCGGTCCACCCACGTACCCGGTGTGTCCTTGCCCTGGCCGGGACGGGGGCCTTCGGGCCGCCACCGGTAAGGGAGGGTCGTCGGAGACGCGATCCGGCACGCCCCGACCCTCCGCATCCCACCCATCCCACGCCCCCCAGAGCTCAGCAATTTACGAAGGGGGACGGTCCGGCGCCCCCCGCACCGAGTTACGTCGGGGGGCGTTGACTCATCCCGGGGGGAAACTAACTTCCCCCGAGGGGACCGGGGTCAGCTCACCCCCCGGTCCCTCCCACTCACCGCCCGCCTTCCGGGCAACAGACGCCGCGGAGACGACTCCCGCGCCCTCCCGTCCCCAACTGCACCCCTCCTGCGCCCTACAGGAGGGGCTCTTTGGCGCGAGGGTCGCCCCCGGAGATCACCGCCTTCCGCGACCTCTTGCCGGCGATCAGGTGGTCGAACAGGACCGCCAGCGAGAGGTCCCACCCCCGTCCATGTCAGTTTCCTGCTTTGGAACCAACGACAACGAAAAGTCAAGCCAAAATATATTATAATTTAAGACCACTGAAAGCTATTAACACTAAACGTACCAAACTATAAAGGTAACAGACGCATGTTGCCTTATAAAAATTACAAAATTTTATTTATTTAGACTTTGCACGGTTCTTATTGTAATCTGTGCTCTAATAAAGATATTGATTAAATCAGTTCTTATAAAAGCATTTATATAATTTCAATAATTGTAAAATAAAAAATCTAGAACCGGTCATTTGACTGATCGTGGTAGGTTTAGTGCTAACATCATATTTTAAATACCGTTTCAGTAGCGTCGTAAGTTTCGATTACTTGAATAATGCGGTGTAGCCATTTTTAAAATGTTTCATCAAGAGATTACTGGACAGACAAGGTTTATCCAGTATTAGGTTTCGGATACAAAGGATTGATTCGCGAACACGAAAATCAACAACCAGGTTGTTAAGCGCAGTTCGTCTTTTCGCGCGCTCGCCCCGCGTCGCTCCCCCTGTGGCCGTCTACAACCATTCTTGCAGAAGTTTCGAAAAAGCTAGCAACTGTTTTTTCTTTTCCCTCAAATTTATAATAATCCATATTTTAAGTTACAATTAAAAAATTTATAATAAATAAAAAGCTTTAGTAGACCGTAATTCAAAGTAGTGTAGTTTTTAACTAACTAGTTCTTAACTAGATTTCGATGAACCTATCTTCCAAAAAGTTAGAAAAGTATTTAATGGACTCATATACCGTCGTTAGCTCACGATCGTAAGCGTTATAGTAATGTTGGGACGGAGTATACTTTCATGAGAAGAACACGAATTGTCCCCACAACAATTTTGCCTTCTGCTTAAGAATAGCACTTAAGGCAGTGTCTGAGGCATCAGTGGCAATATGTAATTCCGTGTCGATGCGAAAGGACTGTATTGGCAAAGATATTCTTCGTTAGTTCGGACGCCAGGTTTGACGTCCAAGCAACTTCACGAGTATTATTTTTACGTGAGTTTTTAAGATGCGCGTTAAGCATAACTTGAGTTTCCGCGGCATTAGGAAGGTTACGGTGATACAAGTTTACCATGCCGAGAAAGCGGCAACGTTCCATGATAGTTTGAGGTTTGAGAAAGTTTACTATTGATTCTACTTTCTTAATTGAAGAACGAATGTCACGAGAATTCACTATATATCCCAAAAATTTGAGTTTCTCGACAGCGAAGGTACATTTCTCAACGTTGAGACGAAGATGAAATTTTCTCAGATGCTCGAATACGACACGAAGGTGTTCGTAATGCTCCTCCAAAGACGAGGGAACAATAAGTATGTAATCGATGAAGATTGTTAGAACACTCATATACGTGCGACGCGATAACCAGATAGCACTCGGATGTCCGATGGATGACCCAAGTATGTCCGTAATCGGACCTTCCTATGTCCCAGGGACATCCGAATCATGTCCGTATGTCCGAGATATGTCCGATATATGTCCGAGATACGTCCCAGAAATGTCCGAATGATGTCCGTGTTAGAAAGTGTAACGTACATAGGACGTCCCGTGCGGACCTATCTAAGGACGTCCCTGGGACGTATGTGGAATTTTTCTGCGACATATCTGGGACATACGGACGTTATTTGAACGTTCGTGGGACATACCTGGCATTATTTCAAAAACAGTAAATCAAAAATTATGAGAATTTGAAAATACTATAGGTTAGGTTATTGTTAATTATTCCCTTCAGGGTTATAATTCCATTAACAATGCTCCACCTTTTTCCACCTTCCATTTATTTTTTATTAAATAATATTCATCGTATTGGACCTACAGTTTATTAAGGTTGATTCCGAACCATCCCGGTGTGTCATGTTTTTTTATATCACTTGAGAAAAAATCTCACAAGTGCCGGGGGATTCGAACCCGGGATCACAGGAGTCGTAACCGCGAGCCTCATCACTTGAGCCACTGGGCGCTTTCAAATTTAAGAAAAAAAAATACTATATATTGTTATATTATTTTTGACCTCTTAAACATATTAATTAAGAAAAAAATGCCTAGTTTACTTCTGTTATTTGTTGCAACTGAAGTAAAAATTTTTTATTTTGTATAAAGATCCGCTCTCTAGCTCTTAACTATGTATGTATGTAATGATATTTGGTCCCCTCAGGGTTTCAAATCCATTCCACCACCTCTCCCTTTACCAATCCTCAACTATCGCCTAATTTCCAATTTCAGCGGGACCTACTTTTTATTAAGGTGGGTTCCGAACCACCTATTTTGCCAACAACACGTGAAACGCACCCAGAGGGTCACTTCCCGGCTTTTTACCGAGCGGTCACCCATCCTAGGTGCGTCCCCCGCCCTACGCCGTTTAACTTCGGTGATCGAACGAGAACCGGTGTTTTCAGCGAGGCAATGGTCGTTGAGCTCTTAACTATTATAATATATATATTCCATTATGGAATTATTTCATTAAGGTATTCGAAATACACGAGGAAATTCGAATATACATATGTATTAATATATGTCTCACGCGTAAGAAGTGAGTACTCCGACGACATACAAAATTGAAGTTCTAAGTCCGAAATTTAAGTCCTACGGATGTCTTTAGAACGAAAAAACGGATGTCCCTGGCACGTCCAAAATTTAGGACCTACGGATGTCCTTAGAACGAAAAAAACGGATGTCCCTGGAACGTACGAAATTTTGGTCCCACTGACGCCCCAGGGACATCCGAAACGGACATAGGACGTATGGACGTAAACGGGACAAAAAACGGACGTCCTAGGGACGTACGGTGCTACCTGGGTAGAGTATTTGCCGAGAGTGGTGACCGTTTTTAAACGAAGGTAGTCACCACACATACTCCATAATCCGTCTTTTTTAGATATCATGTGTATAGGACTTGTCGATGGACTGCTAGAGAGACGACAAATACCAGTTACTATTCAAGCCTTGAATTCGTGTTTGGCCGTATTCAGTTTAAGCGATGGAAGATGGCGCGAACGCTAAGATACAGGAGGATCGGTGATGGTTATGTGATGACATACATGACTCACCTGAGGTGGAGAACGAGGCGAACTGCCTGTAATCTGCGGAAAGCTTTTAAGGATCTGGGCGATGAACTAGCTGATGAAGACAGGCTCGTCGTGGTATCTATCAGGCGACAGGCGCGTAGTTCGGGAATTAACCCGTAGTGGACTAGAAGGTCAGCTCCCATTACTATTCGTCCGCCGAAAGTTGGCACAGTGGGGTGTAAGGGGATCTGCGAATTCCCACTCTTGACGGCAAGCAGCGTATCCCACTCTTACGCTTAGGTTCTGGTAGGAATGGTCGACATAGGAGCTCAGCGTCGCCACATCGCTTTGCTGCAGTCACACTCAACACGCTCGTTTGCTGTCTTCGTCGAGCGATCGGTCAATCGCGGAAGACGTGTAGCGCGTAGTAGGAACATCACGTGGTACCTACAAGTTTCTCTGTGCTAACTCCCGGCGGACGAATGATACTGGTTGCTCGACATTAGCGATGCAAAGATTCCAGTTAAACGTATGAGGTAAACCTAGAAATAGCGTGCGAAAGGATTCGCCGTACGTATCGATCGATGTACGATTCGTGGCAATTAATTTAAGAGAGGTAGGTGTACCACAAATTTTGTGATGAGCCGGAAGCAGCGACATATCCGCTCTGGTGTCTATCAGAAACGTTCGACCAGAAAGATGGTCGTGCATGTGAAGATGTCTGGATAAGTTCTGACTTTTCCATACTGTTTCTGAAAGGAGAGGTCTGACAAATTTTTAAACTCAAATTCAGTGTATTTGGCACACTATTCTCTGCACAAAATGGGTTTATCAGAATATCTCAGGTGAGTCAGGCACATGTTGAGTCCTTGTGATTGACCACGCTTATTGAAAAAGCGTGAGCTGGACCAAACTCTGGACAATGGTGAACAGAACGAGAGCTTCTTAATCTCTGCTTTCAAGGATGGAAGAGAAACAAAAGTGATCGACAGGTTGGGCTCCGCAGATACATTGAGTAAGAGCTGTAACGGAGCGCTGACGTCAAGGCGTCTCATAGTACGGACAAATGGTCAAATACTCGGCACTTCTCTAAATTTGGTTACTAATGTATATACAGGGTGTTTCCAAAACTCGTGCAACTCCCTGAAATGGGTTCCTGAGGTCATTTGAAGCAACATTTTCCTTTTGCAAAATGTCCGCCGGGGATTCGTTTAGGATTTATTAACGAAAAACACAGACCAATAGGAGCGCGACCTAGACACGGGACGGGCAAAGATGGTCCGGCGCGCCAGGCGGATCCCCTCACAGAAGCGTTAGCGGTCCGCTCCAAAGAAGAAGTGAACAAGTGAATTAGTAGAAATTTTGAATTATGTATTGTAAAAACTCACTTATTCAGCCGTAAATCCACTTGCTGCTTGGAAATGTGGGTCACTGAGCAACTCAGTGACGAACTACACAGCTGGTCTCAGGTATACAACAGTGCCGAACGATAAGAGACGTACGGTCACGTCAACGAACCGCACAGCTTGTGGTGAATAGTAGGTATACGACAATCTAACGCTCAAGGGATGCGCGGCGAAGTCAATGATCCGGATCTACACTTTCACTGTTCAAACGATAAATAAATAGTATGATTCTCTTACACAGATGCCATGAAATTTTTCCACACTCGCAATCACTGTTCACACTTGTCAACACATAGCTACGCACTAATAACAATTCCAATATCATTTATATGCATATTGCAGCACGGATCATAATAATGAGGTAATTAAAGCAGTAGACTGCGGTTTTCATGCATTTGTTGCAAAAATGAGTAGGTATAGTTTAAAACAGTAGAGAAGTTAAAATAATTTAAAAATTCCAATGTATTATTTTCAATTTGATCAAATGATTAAAGTAAAAATCAAATATCTGTTTGGCTCCTGTCCCTTGCAACAGCAGCAACCATCTTTCATTTTGCATAAAACCCCGTAGTCTAGTGATTATCACTATTAAAAACACACATATTAGCAACCGTGAGTTTTGTACTGATAACTCTTTGGAGATGTTCTCTCTACCACGGTTCGAACGACACTGATTTTACGCAAGATTTTTATGAAAAGTCTAGGGAAGTCATTATGCGTGTCGAAAATGCACGCTGTAGCACGTTTACGAAAACGACGAGGTGAATAGACGAAAAACAGCATACGAGAAGGACCGCTGTAAAATTAGAGTTTATGGTAATCACATGTTTCGGGATTCCTGCAGATTGGTATGCAGAGTCGCTGGATAACTGTTCGAAAACGTTGTCCGTCCTTCTTTTAGAGAGTTTTTTAAGAGAGTTAGAGGACAATAGGCTCGCTGACCTGACATTTCTACCTCTTGGTCTTCTCTAACACGTGTCTAGGTCGCGCTCTGATTGGTCCGTGTTTTTCGTTAATAATTCCTAAACATAGCCCTGGCGGACATTTTGCAAAAGAAAAATGTCGATTCAAATGACCTCAGGGACCGTCCATTTCAGGGAGTTGAAGGAGTTTTGGGACACCTTGTATACAGGGTGTTAATTTTAACTCGAATACCTAAATTAGTTGCGCTACTGCTAAAAGTATGAAGAAATAACTAAATAGGATGTGCATGGTTTTAAAGCGTACATAGGATGGTAATAAAAAAAATCCTTTGAGAGCCATTTTAACGGGTTTTGCAAGGTTATCGTATTTTTTTTGTATATTAACAAATATTTATCATAATGCAATGTGGTAGTCTGCGTCAAAATGAGTTCAACGAGCTACACACCATGACGTTGAAATGACCTTGAAGGCGAAAAAATTAGTTTCAGTTTGAGGAATATAAAAGTAATAAAACGAAAAGGGCAGTAGTGTCTTATTTTATTAATTGCTCAAAATGCAGGCCGTATGCAGCAAGACACGTCTGTACACGAGAAGTGAATAACGGCCAGCATATATAGGGTGTCCCAAAACACTCTCAATTCCCGAAATGGGAGATTTCTGAGGTGATTTGAAGCAACATTTTACTTAGCAAAAATGGCCGCCGCAACTTCGTTTCGGAATTATTAATAAAAAACACGGACCATTCAGAACGCGGCTGTAGCGGACGGACTCTGCCACGTCCAACGGCAACGCGACGCTCAGCGGGATCTGTTGCCTTGTCGGACTCCGTTCACAGAAATTGAAATTGAAATTCCTTCGTCCCCGAACGTGTACTGAAGTGACTGACAAACATTTAATAATTTTCTAGGTGAAGGTCACGTGAAGGTCAACATATTGCACCTCGTTGGATTCGCTTTTTTATAAACTATAAGACTGTTGTAGTGAAAATATGCAGTCTCATTAAAAAAAAATACGATGACCTTGAAATCTCGAAAAATTCAGAAAAAAATTGGGCCCATCACCGTATTGGCACCTTCGAACAGAATATCCCCCCCCCCCCCGATATTTTGTCTATTATACTAAATAAGCGATGTATTTAAGGTGGTCTAGTTAGGTGAAATACCCGGTATATCCAGACGTGGACCTCCTTGTGTCGATGTCATTTGCAAAATCTGAATCGGAATAGCCCTTAACCTTCTCTGTACCCATGAATTTTGTGTACAATATTCCGTAGTTCTCCGTACTCTTGAGATATCTGATTATCCTTTTTACTGCGTTCCAGTGGGGATACCCGTGTTTGCCCAGGTATCTATTTACTACTCCCTCTGCAAAAGCAATGTCTGGTCTGCTTACGATTGCAGCAAAAATCAATCCACCAACGGCCTCTCTGTATGGTACCTTACAGGGTACTTCATTGTCCACCACCGCCGAAAACACCGAACATTATTACAGACTGTAATGTTAGAATTTGTTTTGAGTTGTAGTAAAATTGATTCGATTTCTTTTTGTTTTTTACCTATAAGTAGTCCATCATCTACATATAAGGCAAATAATATCTTGTAGTCATTGAATTGTGCATGATAAACGCATCTGTCCGCATTACTTTGTTGGAAACCAGTAGATAGTAGGTAACCGTCGAATCTTTTTTTAATTTACAAACCATACCAACAAGAGCTTCAATTCCTTCTGGTGGGAACATGTATACCACATCTTGTAGCTCCACATTGAGGAATGCAGTTTTAACATCAAACTGCTTTATCTTTAAATCTTGTTGAACCGCTAATGCTAATAAGATCCTTATAGAATCGTATCTTACGGTTGGTGAGAAAGTGTCAGTGTAGTCCACACCCTTTCTCTGTGCATATCCTTTAGCGCATAATCTTGCCTTAAATCAGGGAAATCATTTCGTTATTTGCTTTAATACAAAAGACTCATTTCGAGCCTATGGCATTTTTTCCTTCTGGTAGCAAGGTTATGTCCCGATTTCTTCCCGAATTGCTTCTTGCCATTTGAACTCTTTCTTGAGTTTTCATGGCTTCCTAAAAGGTTTCTGAAATCTGAATGTCCGAAAAATGTGCTTCTTTATCGAATCTTGGATCCGTAACTTGTATCCATCAGACTTTGTATCCGCTAGAGGATTATCTTTCTTACCTTGACGTTTTCTTTTGAGATTGCGTTTTTGTTGTCGTCTGGATTATGACGTATTTTTACAATATTTTTCTTTACTCCAGTCATTGCAGTATCTTCATTGAACGAAACAGTTCGTGAGACTGACTTTTTTCGTTTCTACATCATATAGACGGTAGTTTGTTAAATTTCCTTTATATTTGTTGGAATATCTGGCTGCAAAAGTAAGCCGGTTGCCGAAGGATACTGACAGTGTGCTTGTTTGCTTTAACAGCCCCAGGTCAGAAACCGAAGCCCTGAAGTTTTCTTTTTGAAGAGGGTCTGAGTAATAAAACTATGGGCTCTTCTATTTTTAGTTTTCCTCGAGTGAACCCAATAGGGGTTTTTCGCCCAAGACTTTTACTTCAGTTCAGTTTTGGCTTACGAACCGTGCAAACGTCTTCCGAATTTTCCTCTTATAATAAAGGAACAGTATATAGAGTTCTCGTGCGTCATTTTATTTAAAATAAATACCCATTTCACAAGTATTAACTTCTTGCTCTTCTGTGTAAGCTTGTTACGTAATTCTTTAGGTACATGCATGTATGCCTCACGACCAAAGGTTTTTATGTAATCTAACGTAGGATTTTTCCCAGTCCACATTTCGAGTGGTGTTGCGTCTGGAGGTTGACTTGTTGCGATTCTAGTTAGAATGTACACCACCGTGTTTACAGCTTCTGACCACAAATGTAATGGAACATCCCTTGTATACAGCATTGAACGTGCACTCTCAACTATCGTTCTCATGTCTCTTTCTGCTCTCCCATTTTGCTCAGGAGTGTATGGTGTAGTTGTTTCTAGTTCTATTCCTTGACTTGAGAAATAACTTTTAAATTGTTTTCCGCAATATTCACGCCCATTGTCAACATGTAAGACTTTCGCAGGATTACCATTCTTATTTTTCGAAAGCTTTACAAATTCCTTGAAACATTCTAGGACGTCGTCTTTGTGTTTGATAAAGAAAACGACTCTATATCCTGAATAATCGTCTTTGAACAGCACAAAATATCTGGCGCTAGTGACAGATGAGACAGACATCGGTTCACACATATCACTGTGTGTATATTCTCCACATTTTGCTTTTATGTGCTTCGATTGACAAAATGTCAGTTTGTGCTGTTTCCGTACACGCAGGCTACACAAAAAAAAGTTCAGAGTCTGATAGCTCTACACCCTTGATCAAATTTTTAGAAACTATCTCTTTAATGTATTTAATGTTTACGTGTCCTAGCCTTTCATGTCAAATCTGTAAACTTTCCTTTGTTGTCACATTTGCTTCTTGCGATAACGCTGTCTTGAACTGCATGTGAT
Organism: Lasioglossum leucozonium; assembly: GCA_028454225.1. Lineage (NCBI taxonomy): Eukaryota > Metazoa > Arthropoda > Insecta > Hymenoptera > Halictidae > Lasioglossum > Lasioglossum leucozonium. The sequence continues at coordinate 21,199,249 of CM052212.1, forward strand.
ACAGATTGCTTTCATCACAGCAGTAACAGTTTGCTTTTGGTTTTCATAAATACTAGTTAGCGAATCAACTTTAAAAATTTCCATACCTTTCTTGGTAACACCTTCTGAGATCAAATTCTTATTTAGATCAGGAACGTATAGTACCTCAGCAATTAATGAATCTTACCATTTTCCATATACCAAGCTTTCAATTCTTATTTTGCGTTTACCCCTTATAGCTACTTCTCGCCCGTTTCCCAGAACTACTACAAAATTATCATTGTAGCAGAATGGGGTTCGCAAAGATGGATTTGGATTTGACAAAGGTATCTGGGAATACAGGATGTATATTCTTTAAAGGATAGGTTTTACAAGTGTTTTGTTATTTTACAGTAGGATACCTTTCAAAGAAAATACATAGGATAGTTCTCGAGGAATAATCATTTTAAGGAATAGAGCGAAACTTGCTAAAGGAGGTTGGCAACGAGATATAAAAAATGATTTCTAAGTCTATATGATTTCACCATCGGGCGTCCGGTTTATTTCAACTGTACTCTCCCTCTGGAAATCGGCAACGACCGGAGTCACCAGGACTCCACTGTCCGTTTGGCGGCCGATCTTCATGGCCGTCCTCTCCGAGACGTGCAGAGGAACTAGGTGGTCCTACTTTCAGGCGGCCAGGAAGCTACCCTGTACTCTCCTCTCGACGGGCGGCCGGCCTTCATGGCCGTCCTCTCCCATGAATCCAGAGAGGCGTCCAAGTACAACCCCTGTCCTCTCCTGAGCTCCTGGGCGTCCATAGCATACCTTCGTACCCTCCCTAAACCTCATGGGCGGCCGTGGTCTTACCTCGTCCTCTCTCAAAGGCGCAGCGAAAAGTGACCGTTCCGCGATATTCTACCGATATTTATACTACCTCGTTGCTAACCCTCTTAACAACGCGTTACTAGGCTTCAAGAAGGTTTGACCACGCGACCTTCTCGAAGTTTCGGCCACGGCGCGATTCTTCTATTGACCAGGATAGTGCCGAGGCGCCCTGGGCCCCTGACGTAAACTCGTTCGTTATATCATTTATTTCTTGAAAATTAGCAAAGAATTCACGACGATGTGGCACCACTGTCAAGGATCCAATTTTCGGTATCGGAATTTAACAGTGAATTATTATTTTCATATATATTGAATGCAGAGTAATTTGCTTGTTGTAGAACTTGTTGTTCCTTACTTTTATATTTTTTCTTTCCTCGACATTCACTAGCAAAATGACCTTTCTTTTGGCAATTATAGCACGTTATCTTCGATTTATCGCATTTTATTCTCTGTTTTTGATCACATTTACTGTCGACTTTGTTAATGCGTGACGACGTAGTAAAGGCTTTGTCTGAGTCATTGCCCGCAGTAAAACTAGTATCCTCGTCTATTAAACGCGACAAAAGGTTCTTTATGCGTTCTTTATCGTCCATAGACAACCATGCTTGACGAAAACTTCTAAATTTTTGAGGCAGACTTCCGAGAATTTTAGTTATAATAGCAATGTCGCTTACCTGCTTACCCGTGTCCTTCATCTGTTGAGCGAGATTTTCGAGCTTCCTAATATGCTGTGCGATTGAATCATTCGGTTCCATTTTGTATTGGGAAAATCTTTCGTGCGCCAGCATTTTACTCGTTTCGGTTTTCTGCTCGTATACTGCATTTAGCTTGTCCAGAATATCTTTCAACGTCTAGCAATTTTCAATTAGAATTATCTGCAAAAAATCCATTGCTGAGTTTAATAAGAACATGGCGTATGTATCGTCTTTCATCCATTTTTTATATGCCGTGACTTCCACCGGAGTCGATGTGGACGTTACCATTGGCCTCTGTTTCTTGTCCGTGGTCGATTCAAATAATCGTTCGGACTTTGACTGTGTTTGCACGTTGTGTGCCGAACTACTTCAGTTACTATTCGAAGGACCACCTTCCCGTGATTGGAAGGAACGAAAAAACAAACTAAAGCCGATAAAAAAACTATATTTTAACAAAGATACACACGAGCGAGATAGTACTCCTACGTGAGTCTAACTGGACTGCTAAAAACTATCTGACTAGCCGATCACGAATTACACCGAACAACGGCTCGGCTCTCCCCACCACTACAGGGCTTCATCCCTTCTTCGGAGACTTGGTGGGAGGATCTAGGGGCTGGTGCTGTAAACGGTCCCAAGAGCTTCGCCGAAGAAATGCGAGTCCGGCGACTAGCCCTTGGGTTTTCACAAACATCTGGAAACCATCCGCGCTGAGCTCAAGAGACGAACGTTTTAAATGGTTTATGGCAGGGACTGCAGCGAAGGTTCCCGCATACGGACCGTAATTAAGCAAAGTGGCGATGACAGGCCCAACGCCGTAGCCAAACTACAAAAAAGTCAAGTATCGGCCTGCTGCACAATAGCGATGCCCCGCCATAAACCATCGCCCCGCGCAAGCCCCTACAGCCTCTCTTCTACGCCTTTCGTAATTCCGAAAAGACCTTTTGCTCGTAGAGCAGAACTTAATTGGAATTTCCACTGATGATTGTTAGCATCAAACTTAATGATCGAAGTTGTATCAATCTCATTATCCGGCATCTTTATTGCGACGCTACACTTGACAATGTCGCCAGATTGAAGCAATCGAGAAGAATACAGGTACCCCCTCTCTGATGACCAGAGTAATAATGTGACACGTTGCGCGTGCGCGACGGGGATTGAGTGGTGTGAATGATGGTGAAATAGGATAGTGGAAGAGGTAAAATAGGAGAGTACGTGACGACCGTTTTGGCTTCATCTGGCGACACTGATACTTGAAGTTTTCTTCTTTCCTTTATTTAAACTAGGAATTATAATTATCACTTCAGAGTCAGATCTGGTCCCATAACCGTTTGAGAGTTTTATTTTTTCGCTTAATATATATGACTATAATATACACTTCTCAAAAAAATTAAGGGATCAATTCTGCGAACCCGAAATATTGCTATCAATTTACATGATCATAACTCCGGCCAAAATTGCTGTCTCGATATCGTTAAACAATGGTTTGAAAGCGTGAAACCTCTAGTATCAGATGCTCTTTTTCAAATTTTTTTTATGTTGTTTTTTTACAAAGTTATAGCGAGATAAAGACAACATTTACGGTTAACAAAAATTTAGTCCAACTTTGTACCATCACACGGGATGAAACAAATTTATTTGATAAATCGCGTTAATATCATTTGGAAGGGCTATCTTTCCTGTGTGAAATATCTGGTTGTTGATTATTGTGTGATTTTTTTTATTCGAGTTATTCAACATTGAAGTAAATGTTGTCTTTTTAACTTTAACTGGCTCCAGAAAACCAAAAAATTGTCGTAGAATATTGTTAAAAAAAGTAATAGAAAGAGCGTTTCTTTCTCTCCAAGGAACTTCTTTTGTTTTATCAATTTCATTAACATTTCGATATACCAGATGTTTCTGAAAATGTGCTTAAAATATGCACAATGTCCATTTTTCCTTTAACTCGCTATATCTCGGCGAAAAATGATCGCAATATCATGATGCGAAAGTCAGATTGAAGCAGAGATTTTGCCGATTCGATTGAGTACCCCATGAACCCGCTGCGACAATTTTTTACCTATGGCTGCTGTGTTTGAAATTAGTGATTAGCAAAATATCGGTCCACCTACAGCGGCTGCCTGACATCCCTGAATAAACTTCTGGTTTCGCCCGACGTCGACCGACAAGACGACCGGCACCAACACATGACTGGAAACGCTCGTGAAAAACTGAAACGCAGTGAAAAACTTGTAGGGGCCACGTGATGTCCCTACTTCGTACTACACGTCTTCCGCAATTGACCGAATCGCTTGATGAAGCGCTCTGTGCGACTGCGTTTCTATGTTAATCGTTCCCACTAGAACCTAAACGTAATTATTTGCTTTCGGTTAAAAAAATATTTTTGAATTTTTTCCAGGATACTCCCCAAGATTGTGACTCTATTTAAAAAAAATAATCTGTGCAAAATTTTAGCGGAATTGAAGAACGGGGAAACGTGTCGCATTGAGCTTAAAAATGTTGGATTTTTGAATCTCTGTTTTCTCCATTATAGTACATCGTAAATATACATTTTTATCTATTGTTGAATTTGTCTTTCAATGTTCTATAACCATATGCAAATAAAATATATGGTCATGATAAAAAAAGTTCGCAACTTTGAAATTTCGAAAATCGAATTTCAAAAAAAAAATTTTTTTGTTTAGCATTATATTTACTTTATCGAAAAATACAACTTGAAGGAAGTTCCGCTCCGCAGTGCCCGCTGGCGTTGTTAACGCGCACGTTTTTCTTTTATATTGTACTTCCGTCGTTCTACGAACTCACATGTGTTACACACGCGGTCGTATGTTCTCGCATCATTATAAAGTCTTTTCTATATTTCTATACTTCTATTCTCTATTCTCAACACGGACATTAAATTCTTGCATATATCTGGAACATAATACACATCATACATGGTTATCATGACAATATTTCCAATGCCCCTTACTTTGAGAACAGCACCGCCATGTTTCTTTGGATCAGCAGCTGTATTGACAACCCGGAGTCCAATTCTCGAAATTCTAAGAATCACTCACGCCTTTTGCAAACATGATGGGTTGAACCACTATCTGAAACCCATGTCTATACTGTTTAGTGAGACTAGGAACGCTTCAGTGTCCCTTCTGTTTCTTGAATCATATTTTCGTCTACTACGATTAACTCTGCTTCTGCACTCCCTTCCATGGTGGCCTGACTTCATGCATTTAAAGCATACCATCTCTTTAGATTTGTCAGCTTAAAAGATCATGATTTTTCAGCATGATTCTTTTTAGTGACGTCGAGGGCTTCTTCCGTGCTTTCAGTCTCATTGTTTTGCGTCGCCGCGCCGTGTTTTTTGTGGAACACTCGCAGGTGGCGTGCGAATGAATTTCCACTCAAGGTTGTAAGGAAGGCTTGAGCCCGGTAAGACCGCAGACGCGTCGACTCGTGAATGCCCTCGCACGATCGCTACTGCCCGCCCAATTAATCTTGGCCAGCCACTTCAATGACTAGCGTGATTACAGAAGACAACGGTTGGTCGATTTAAAGGGTATGACGTTAAGAAAGCGTTTCGTCCCGGACCTGCTAGGAGACTCATCAGTAAGGCTGATCTAGCAGATCCTGCCTTACACGCTAACGCACGCGAGGGATATCGAATTATGCGACGCAGAGTTTAGCGCGATTGTCCTGATCGATGGACAACAAATACTGAACGCAAAGTCTGGTATGCAAACTCGTATTGAATATTAGTAAGATTAGTAAGACAACCCGTGCGTTGTCTTGTCTACCCGAGGACTGGAGAGTGTCACGACTTCCAGTCCTAACGCGATGAGTAAGAAAATGCGCTGATTGGTTTCTGCAGAAAGTTGCATTTCCCAATCAGCGTCCTTTTGACTTTGTAGGCCTCCTTCCTGTAACTCTGAATGAGGCCTTGGGAAGGAGGCGTAGGGCTCTACCTAACCCGGTCGACGATGGGTCTCGGTAATTCGAAACTATCCTTAACGGTCGCGGGTGGTCGTTCGGAGGGACAATTCTATGGCATATTGTCCTTCAAGATTCTAGAATGGTCGCCGAATGACCCTAATTTACGAAGTCTTCGAGGATGATTTTTAGTCACGAATGCACCATAAATATTGTCCGAAAGAGAACCACATGTACTGTTCCTGCGCGACGGAACACTCATCGATGACTCTCGACATTCTTCTGTTATATTCTGTCAACAGAATACAGAGTATTTATTATTTCCTTCGACGTGAACTTTTCATCAGGAAGATTCGCGAGTGCCATGTTCAGGTTTTCATAAGAATCTGGAAGACCCGATAACATTGTATACGCAATGTCGAAGGAAATAAATTTTATTTGTCACATTTTTTTATATTTTCATTAATAGCAAAGATATTTACAATTATTTATGTATACAATATACTATATGTACAACAAATTCTGTTTTCGAATCGAGAAGAAATATGTATTTTAGAGAAAACTGGAAGCATCTCAATGATTTTAAAATATCCTTGCAAAAGATTCGTTAAAATATTATAGATATCTTTTGACAATATTTGTTTTTTAATACGAGGAAATTGTGTTCTATTTTCGACGACAATTAGTAAAATGTATTGTTTTTCTTCCTCATCTCTTGATAATATTATAATTGATTCTACTCTTGTCTGACATCACGTTTCGCTGTTTCATTTACAACTTTTAAATCTTGGACAATGCTTAACCCATATTTAAAATCGTTTAAAATCTTTTTTTAAAAATTCTGTGGGAATTAAAAATTTTTGAAATAATTTTATTGTATATTGGCAAATGAAACAATCAATACCTCTATAATTCTACATTTCTGGATCACACGGAGTAATTTTAAATCTTTTGCAAGGTTCATTTATCTCAATATTCAGCGCTTCCACCATTCGAAGTTTTGTGCTTTTTTCTACATTTTTATCAAAAATGTTAGTGCTTCTGCCTCAGAAGATAAATAGCATAGATGGTTACAAAATTTGTTATTGGTACGCTGCTTATTCTTTAATCAATATAGCGATATGCATAGAGCGCTTTAAAAAAATCTGAATCTTGACTAATTCATTGATATTGGAACTCGTATCCCCGCTTTCACATAAACAATATCAAGAAAAATGTATATATCACGAATTCCAATTTTTCCTTCATTAGGTAGACTGAATTGATTTTTAGATAAATATATTTTCAAACAATATAAAGCTTTCGGGTCATAGAACCTTGTAGTTTGTTGTATAATATTAACTCCAAAAATTTCTTATAGTCTTTTCTTGGTTGTCGATCTTTCTGCAAAGTATCTATAGAAATTTGGATTATTTCTTGAACCTCCATTTCGTGAGTTGTTTAGCCGATATATTCGGTTTCAATACCGCGCATAAAATTTAATTTGAATTTTCTAAAAAGTAAAACATTTGGACCAGGAGACTTCATCATTTTCTCCGAAAATATACTTTGCGGAATAATATCGTCTCGCGGGCGGTTGCACGAAACCCGTGCGTTTCGGCGGCTCTTCGTCTCATCTCTGGGTGTCGGGCTGCAGAGCGATCTGATAGTTTGACTCTACTAAGGATGATCTGCCCTGTTCGAGAGCTAAACGATTTCTGCCGGCCAGTCTCAAGCCATCGAGTGCCTTGACTCGCATTTTTCCCCACTCTGTGGTGAGATCGTCTTACAATTAGCAGAATCACTCCATCCACGTGCACGCATTATCAAAGGAACCGATTCTGATTGTCGTTGCCGCCCAAGCGCGTCGATCACGCGTATAAGAAACCGATCGTGACTCCCGCCTGACTCCCGCAACATCCAATCATCACAACTCTTAAGTTACGGCTTACAATGTAGCACTTACTACATACTACGCTCTTAATGTACGACATGTCGTATATATGATGTCTGCAAGGCAAATATAACACTTCTTTGTGTAATTTTTTTTGAGAAGGACGCAGGCTCCTTGATAACGTCCCATATTTGTGCATATAGTGTCACAATAAAAGAGTTGTACTTTGTGGGATAATTAATAATCGAGATTGCATACTAATTTTGTAAGCAAACTTGTAGTCTTAATTATGTATTGTCACGTATTCTTTGGTGAATGTCTGGAATATTTTGTAACCGGTGGAATGCATCATCTATGCCAGCGATGGGCGCTTTTGTCCGCCGCGGAAAAGAAGGACCAGCGAAGCTTCCTCCACCAACGACTCTTTCGTGCAGTGCGCACCTTCGCTGCGCAGCTGTGCCTCGCGCCTACGTTTCCTCCCTCGTACGTCCCACCACAACCGGCCATGTGCGCGGCTTCTGCTGTTTATCCACGAAGCATCGTGTTATAATACACGTCCGCTCTGCGAAGCGTAGAGCAATCTTCGCAGATGAAATCTTATATACCGTTTCTAGTACAGAGAAGTAGTCGTTAGTTATAACATAATTCGTAGACCTGACGCGCGTTATGACACGACGCTTCGTGGATAGACAGCAGAAGTCGCGCACATGGTCGGCTGCGGTGGGCTCCGCTGCGTAACGAAGGTGCGCCCTGCAGGAACGAGTCGTTGGTGGGAGAAGCCAGCAACTCAGGGGCCCCTACAGCGCCCACCACCGATCTATGCGGACTCTTAATTCCTGAATATTCCTTATTTCTTGTCCCGATCTGTGAACTATGTCCTTTACAGCATCCCAGAGACAAAAATCAAGAGTATTTAGGTCGGGTGATTGTGGTGGCCATAATTTCGGTGCGGGTCTTCGACCTGTTACAGTTGGAGACCTTTCGGGTCATAACCCTGTGGCCCTTCCGGAGGATAAGTGTCGGAACAAAGAATGCATTAAGGGGTTTCTAATGACGCGCTATCTGGATCCGTGGAATCAATTTAGAAAGATTAGGTCACTAAGGGATTCGGATGACAGGTTATCTAACCCCTTAGTAATAAATTCTAAAACAAAGAGCCACACATGGCTCCCACCATCTTCAGGACCGATTTTGGGGATATATAAGGGACCTAGGCCCTCCTCAAAATCGGGTGAAATTAGAGTTCTAAAGTCAGTCGACATTCGTTCGCGACGTAATAAACTCACTGCAAGATCGCGCCTAGTCCTTGCCGGAGCAACCTAGGTCGGAAGATACAGTACGTATACTCCAAAGATCGCGTTAGAACATCCCCGCATTTCTCGTTGCGACAAAACTGAAAGCTTAGTTAATCCGCGACCAATTATACTTGACATTTGTAAAACCGGATTTATAGAATATACTATTACTTTATACCAAGATATTAGAGTGCTACTTATTTTCTCAATTCCTTTCGAATTTCCAGTAGTTGGTATTCCGCGACGATAAATCTCTGCTGCTCGAGGTGTATCAAACCCATGCGAGTCGAGTCAAAACCCACAACCCCTTATTCCATAGTGGCTACCTGGTCATGAAATAAACACTGGCGAATTCGCTAATCCTACCGAACCTACAGTGGCTATCCGGTGATGCAATAAACATCGGCCAATCCACTTTACCAAAAGACAGCGGCTATCCGGTGATGCAATAAACATCGGCCAGTCCACATCCTAAACACCAACCCTCGGCTCACGCCAAACCTCGTCGTAACCCTCGGCTCGGTAACGGACCTATGCATCGTGATCCGAACATATTATTCAGAAATTGTCGTACTTGTATACTAAAATGGGGTGGAGCACCATCGTGCATAAAGTAGATACGATTATGTCTTCCACGCGGTACGATTCGACGAAGTTCGTTTAATAAGCGTGAATGCAAAAAATTAAATTAATTTCTACTAGTTGAATGATTTGGCAAGTATACAGGACCAATAATTTAGTTTCCTAAAATTCCCGCCCACACGTTAATTGCAAATCGTTCTTGATAGAAGTTCTGTAAGGGATCGTTAAGATTTCGGTAATTCTATATTCTGGTGTTCTGCCGGTTGTACAAGGTATCACAAAATTATATGTCACGGCCACCATAGCGTGATTGCATATCAAGACCCTGGAAAATTTGTAAGTCTACTTTACATTAGTATTTTATAATGTAGGATTAGTATTCTTATGCATAACAATGGATATATATACAAGATTTTCTTTCATATTTTGCAACTTTAAATTTATTATTTGAATGGACAGGGAAACAGATGATGGATTGGTAGGGGCCTAGCCACGAATGTCTCTTTAAATTTCGTTTGTTCGAGGCACGCACACGATCATGTTCTGCCTCATCGGCACGGTCGAGTGAACTGTAGTAGTAGGCCTTTGTCTATACGTATAACACGGCATAATCAAATTTTGCAAAAACTCTAACAGCTTATGTCTTAATAACTATTTGTTTGCGGCATACGGCTCCTTTCAGACTTTTTCGCTTCTCGATGAATAGAAGGTATTGATGTAAAAAAAACTTTAACAACAATTTTCATTGTTATAAACAATTTTGCGACAAGTTTCTCTTACAAATGTCTACCGATCCAAAGGTGTAGATTCACCCCTAGGACGGATGACCATTACTTTTCTTACACCCTGTACAAATAAAACGATCATACCTTTTTTGCATTTTCTTGCAAGTTTGACCTTGAACGACCTTGAGTCATAGATCATTGAACTCTATTTAAAACGCACTATTTGACGGTGGATAAAAAATCGTATCATTAGATTTAAAAAAAGAAAGTTGACTTTTACTTCACCTTGGAATGTCCACCGGGAAAAATAAAAGTCCCGCCGCAGGATGTCCCCCTGGGTACTGAACAACTTTCATCTGAAACATTTTTGCGTGTAATCAATATTTTTGGAGATATGCCTCTGTAACGCTTTATAATTTTCACCTTGTATACTATGGATTGGAGATGCTTGAAACGATTTGGAAATGTCTTTAGCATGATGCGCCATCATCGTTTGACCGATGTACTTTACTTCCCTTCGTCTCGCGGTCACCCGTGATGCTAAACACTTTGCATCACTTTGCCGCGCCACTAATGCCGATGCGTTAGCAGAGATATGTAGTTAAATTGTGCACATGTAGTGTTTATATAAGTATATGGGAATTTGAGCATCAATAAGAAAACTTTATCCCAAAAATTAAAGCAAATGACAAAACTGTTTACAAATATTTCAAATTCGCATTTTGCGAACTTGATTAATCATTACTTCAGTTTGTTTAATGTTATATTTATATATTTATTTCACTATTTTTATAAATTTTATTTACTGTGATTAATTTTTCTGAACTTCAACCATCATACAAGCAATTCCTATTATATGATTGTACTATATTATATGCATCATATAATAATGCATTATATTACACTATTCTTTTAGTCTCTTATACACCACATTCTTCAAGCTTCGCGTTATTTCTGTGGCACCGATGGCGTGTAAAGTAGACTTCAATTGTATAGCTGGTTTATGGGAATCTCGTATCCATTGTATGTACAGGGTGTCTCAAAACTCCTTTAATATCCGAAAATGGACGGTTCCTGAGGTCAGTAGAAACGACATTTTTCTTTTGTAAAATGTCCGCCGGAATATCGTTTAGGAGTTATTAAAGAAAAACTCGGACCAATCAGAGCGCAACTATAGTGAACACATTCCGGCTCAACGATTCCGTTGAGCGTCGTGTTTCCGTTGGACGAGCCAGAGTGTGTCCGCTGTAGCCGCGCTCTGATTGGTTCGTGTTTTTCGTTAATAACTCCTAAATGAAGCCCCGGCGGACATTTTACAAAAGGAAAATGTCGCTTCAAATGACCTCAGAAACAGCCTATTTCAGGGTGTTGAAGGAGTTTTGAGACACCCTGTATATATACAATATATCAGTGGTCCAGACGCATAACACGAAGTTACGACGAATGGAGTATAAATTGCAAAACCCAGAGACGTGATCCGCCTATGAAATCCCATCTTGACCCCTTCTACAATCCCATTCCTCCATTCTGCGACTGCGAGCATTCCTATGCTTCCGACACGGCTCGGTCACGTGTCACAATATCACGTGACTAATCCGACAATGACAGAGAGAGGCTAACTGTATTCCCCTCAATTTCCCCGGCTGGCAACTCTGATCACCGATCGCCACACTCTTTCTTTTTTGCTGGCACAAAATCAAAATTTAAAAACTAAATGCCTTAATGAGGCGCGGGAAATAGTTGCCGAAAAATTTTCTCTCAAAACAAGCATGAAGCTACAGTTACTCACATAATTTATCACACACGCTTTAGATCAGAATCACTTTTTTATAAATGGACCAAATGACTTCAGTTTCTTTGTAAGACTAGAAGGATTAGTTTACTAAATGACGTCTACCAAACATGATGGAAAAATGCATTTAGTCGGCATTGTGAAAAAAAAAATAGTAAAAGTAATTGATCGAACCATTGCGCCGAAAACATCATCAATTTATACAGGGTGTCCCAAAACAATCGTTTTCGCTTGAAATGGGGGGTTCCTGGGGTGATTTGAAGCAACATTTTCCTTTGCAAAAATGTTGGTTGGGGCTTCGTGTAGGAGTTATTAACGAAAAATACTGACCAATCAGAGCGCGACCTAGACGCGTGTTGGCAAAGTTGGTACGGCGCGTCAGGAGGATCTCCTCGCTGGAGCGTTAGCGGATCACCGCGAAGAAGAAATGAACAAAC
>CM052212.1:21211517-21225874 GCA_028454225.1 Lasioglossum leucozonium
TCCTAAACGAAGCCCCAACGAACATTTTTGCAAAGGAAAATGTTGCTTCAAATCACCCCAGGAACCCCCTATTTCAAGCGAAAACGATTGTTTTGGGACACCCTGTATATCAACTTTTATACGATTGAGAACAGGATAAGAAAATATTTACTAAAAGTGATTGTTACAACTTTTTTATTTGGGCCAATAACGAAAACTTAAAACATGTGTTTTATAGACTCATGTAACTTCTATGCGTGCTGCAAATTTCATCGAAATTGGTTAATTGGTTTAGGAATTATAAACGATCAAATGTGGTAAAAATGACAATTATAGGCTGAAAGTCGTGAAAAATTAGAAATTCGCACGATTCAACATTGTTGCGATGCATCCACGCCACCCAACCGTTGTAGAAATTCTGAAAAAGGGAAGCATCGTTCGGAGCATTTTATTACACCTAGTGTTTAATAGCATACGAAGCGAGTGTTTTGGGCCACCACGTGGTCCTCAAAAAATATTTCCGGCAGACGCACCGCAATTCGACAAGTTACTTTACGAAAATTTATAGTGTAGCGATAATAGATTCTCGAAGCCATCGGACATACTTAATTTCTGACCTTTCCCATCTTAGGCCTGACCCATCTGTTTACCAGCTCTTGTCTTCTCATTCACCGAGTTCTTTACTGTCAGCATACTTGTTAAGTCCGAAGCGCTTCATGAGTTTATTGCCTACTACGGTCATCGTCCGAAATCTGCGGAACGGTCCACTCGAACCACCCTCACACCCTTCGGTACCCTCAGTACGTAGGAGTGAACGGAGACAAGGGCGTTACTATTTTCCCTTACCTCTAAATTATATCCACCAATCAGTATTTTATTATTTATTTTACCTTACTTTTCGAGAGTAGGAAAAAAAATCAGATCGCATCTAGCAGTGACGAGTACGACTCAGAAAAAATCGACATCCTTGAACTCCGTTAGGATCGTGCCGAACGGGCTATCGAAAACTGTAAAACTACTGAGCGCGACCTACCGGGTTTATTACCAGCACCAAAGTTGAATAAACATACGAAATGCAACAAACTTATCGTTTCAACTAGATTCAACCTTCGTTAATTAGAAATTGAATCGGAACCAAACGAAGAATCCTACGTTTGAGCTCAACAAACATTATACCGGGTGGTTCACGAGAAACAGGCCACCTAAATAGCTCCGTTAGGATTAGAGATCGAAGAAAATGTTAGAGAGAAAAGTTGTACTGTTAAAGGGGGCAAATATGGTGATATAAAAAAATGTTCCGATTGTAGTCGTTTTCAAGGTTTTTTGAAGGTCATCGATGATTTTTAAATTGCACCATATATTTTCAAGTTCGTAGTGTTGTAGTTGATGGCAAGACGAGTTCAATGATGTGGTACACTATGACCTTCAAATGACCTTGAACTAGAAAATTTGTGATAAAGCAATAATAACTTCAAAATGTGCAATCACTTTATTTGAACTAAAATAAGTGTTCGAAATTATGACCTTGAGCAGTAACACAAATATTTAAACGTTTCACGAGGCAATCAATTGTACTTTCAATTGTTTCTGTTGGAATTGATCTACAAGATCTAACTATTCTTTCTTGCATGTTCTCTGGTGTAGTCGGTTGATCACGATATACATCATCTTTGAGTGTTCCCCACAAAAAAAAATCAAGAGATTCCGCACCAAACGTTGATAGTCCAGGGTCGTTGTTTATCCACTTGCCGTAACCATCGTGGATTCGTATTACTCCAGTAACGCATATTTCTTAAATTAACTTGACCATGATTTCAGAAGGAAGCCTCATCAGTAAATAATACGTTACTAAAAAATCGGCTATCATTTCTAATTTGCCTCAAACCCCACTCACAAAAGTTTACGCGATTTTCAAAATCTGATATGGGTGATATGGGTGGAATTTGTGTAATCGAAATATTCGTATGATACTTTCTCGGCTAACGCCACTTTCTCTACTGTGTTGTCTAGTGCTGATGGAAGGGTTTTCATTTACTGCAGCAAGTACATTGACTGCATTTGCTTCATTTGTTACACTTCTCACTTTCACAGGTCTTTTATTTTCTACACTGCCTGGTTCACGGAACTTTTTAACTAAATTTGAATAGGTAGAACGAGATGGACATTTGCGTTAAGGAAATCGGTCTTCGTAAAGACGAACAGCTTCTCGAAGACATTGACGACTTTCGTAATAAATGGAAATAAGATCGGTCTTATACTCGTTTGAGTAACGCATCGTTAAACGGTTATCAATAAACTGATACACTCGCAATAATTCGATAAGCATAACTGACTCGGCATGCATACCTGTAGTTTGTTGATAATCTTGTTTGTGTACGCTTAGAGATCACCTTGCGTTAATGGTATACGTGTTATGAGACTGAATGGCTTAAGCAATTAAATTTCCGTTGATCAAACAGAGTATTCAAATTATACCTATTTTCTAGTTCAAGGTCATTTAAAGGTCATAGTGTACCACATCATTGAACTCGTCTTGCCATCAGCTACAACACTATGAAGTTAAAAATATATGGTGCAATTTAAAAATCATCGATGACCTTCAAAAAACCTTGAAAACGACTACAATTGGAACATTTTTTTATATCACCATATTTGCCCCCTTAACAGTACAACTTTTCTCTCTAACATTTTCTTCGATCTCTAATCCTAACGGAGCTATTTAGGTGGCCTGTTTCTCGTGAACCACCCGGTATAGGTTTGCAGTTGAATTTTACCCTTTAGCAAATCAAATTCACTTTTTTGCATATCACTTTCACCCTTTTGCAAATCAATTTCATCCTTTTACAAATCGATTTCGGCTGTGTTTCTGTTTACGTCCATTCTCAAAATTCGATGAAATTTTGAAAATAGGTTCTTTTTTTACTAAAATGACGATTGCTAGAAGAATTTTTGGCGACTCGAAAAAAAATTTTTTATCATTTCAATGTCGCTCTCTACCTTACAGACTTACTAACTTACCGACTTTCTACTTTATGCGTCAGTATGATGCAACAGTTCGTCAACTGATTTAGAGTCGTATAAGTCGTACAGTTTTATGATAAGTCATTTAAATTTGTTTTACATTCTAAAAAAAAAATGAATGATTTCAATTCAGCTCTAGAATGGGTGCGAGAACTTGAGTTAATTCCTAGAGGAAAATATTGTCGAAAACATAAGAGGAAAATGATGTATGTTGAAGTAAAAGGAAAACTAGGTACCTTTCGATGTTATAAAACCGGAAAATTTGATCATTGTATTACAGCTGCATATAATACATGGTAGTTATTACTTGGTTCATTATTTTTTTATTATTATTTTATACGGTAGAATTCTAATTGAAAATTTCAATAGGTTTGAACGATACCATTTAAGCATTCAGAGTTGTATGATTATCACTTATGGTTTTGCATGGAAATTTTCCTTCCAACAAACGCAACATGAGTGCTCTGTAGTTGAAAATGAGACGGTTTCCTCGGAGTCGATTATCGATAGATTTTCATTCGGCAGAGAAGTATGCACTTTTGGTCTTGACAGACGATACGAGATGCAGAGTTTAATCGGTGGTCTTGGTGTTATAGTAGAGATTGACGAGTGCACAATTGGACGGAGGAAATTTGAAAGAGGACGTATACGTGAAGGAGTATGGATATTAGGTGCGATTATTGTGGCTAATAGTTTTATTTTTCTGAGGGGATCGAGCTTTAATGACTTTGATTTTAACATATTTGTTATCAATGTAGGTATGACAAAGCGAAGAGGGCAGAAATATCGGTTAGAAGTGAGGTGGTGTTATAATCGGGAAGGTGTGAAGGTACTGTATAAAGTCATACCGTTCTTAAACCGGAACTAATCTTTAATTTGCGAGAGTCAGTCAGTACAACCCGCGGAGCCCGTGTGACTGCTCTCCACGAATTCTTAACCAGAACTAAACTAGTCGTTCGCTCGCTGGTACATTCCCACGAAAATCGTTCTTTCTCATTCACACAGTTCGCTTTCACTCTAAACTAAACATTCGCTTTTAGATTCGACTAAACACTCACCCTCGTGACACTCGACACCAAACACTCTCAACCTAACGCTGGACCCAATTATCTAAACAGTCGCCCGACGCTATCGCACAGCATGCAACCATATCCTATAAACAATCTCTCGACTCTGTCGCACAGCACTCAACTAGGCACATTCATTCGAACATACTTATTCCTAAAACTAAACATTTGGCGGAGACGAGGCGCCAGCTTGTCGCCGCAACACCCCCCCCCCCCCCCCCCCCCCCCCCCCCCCCCCCCCCGCCAGTGATTGACACAATCACGAAACTTCTAATCGATCCAGGAATCGTACTCTTCTTCCGGATCGTGTAGTGCTTATGCCCGCACTTATTGTCGTCAGGATGGGAGGCGGCAGCGCCGGTTCCCGCGACGTTGATGATGATCGGAACGGTAGCCCCGTGGTCTCGATCGTTGTGAGTTCTGAAGATCCCTCAGCTTCCCCGGGTGACGCTGGCCGCGTTACTCCGGTTATCAGCGGTGCTGGATCTGCAGCCAGCAAGTACGCTGGTTTCAGCCGATCCACGGTGACGGTGACTGGCTTGCCTCGAATATTCAAACTGAACGTCCGATAACCTCGGTTGAGGACCCTGTATGGTCCATCGTACGGCGGCTGGAGGATTCCCCGGACGGTGTCGTTCCGCAGGAAAACGTGTTCCGCCGTAGCAAGGTCTTTGAAAACGAAAACCCGTTTTGCCGAATGGTTGCTGCCAGGCGACGGGCGAGGGTCGCGAAATGCTCGCGCAGCCTCGCGACGAAATCCCTTGGCAGCGGCTGCGACTCTCTGCTTCGTGGGGCCAGGAATTCCCTTGGTAGGCGCAGTGATTCGTCGTACACCAATTCCGCTGTCGTTGACTGCAAGTCTTCCCTCCAGGCTGCGCGGATGCCCAGCAAAATGGTGGGAAGAACTTCTGTCCAGCGGGCGTTCTGCAGGCAGTGGACTGCTGCTTTAAATTGGCGGTGGAACCTTTCCACCATCCCGTTTGCTGCCGGGTGATAGGCCGTTGTCCGCCATTGGGTTGAACCTGTTATCTGGGACAGAGCCTTTTTTTTTTTTTTATGTGAGGAAATGCGTTACGCATACCCCGACCCCCCTGGGGTGGAACCGGGGTTATGTGGGACTCCCACCGGCCTGGCGGAGCGCCCGCCAGCCCGGTGGTTTACCCACTAAAACCTCACACCCATCCCTAAGCTATGGAGGGGGTGCCCGGATCACGCGAGTATTCAACAGGCAACCCCCTCGCTTACAATAGAACCCGGGGGGAGGGGTTAACCTCCCCCACTGACCTACACTAGTCGGACACCGGGCGGTATGGGACCCGCCAGATGTCCCCATCCCCGAGGGTCGCCGGAACGGGCTTCCCGAGCCCCAGCTCGGTCCACCCTGGCCCCCCCGGCGGCCTCCTGCCCCGCCCGGAGCGGGTGACCCCTCCGGAGAGGGGGCCCACACCGGCCAGGGGAGGAGGCCGCCGCACACGGTAAGGGAGGGTCGTCGGAGGCGTGTTCCGGCACGCCCCGCCCCTCCCCACCCCACCCCCCGTGATCACCCCTGTCGAGGGGGGACCGACCGGCACCCCATATCCGAATCTTATTACTTATTTCTGGGATGCCGGCCCGTCCCGAGGGGAGCAAACTCCCCTCCGGGGCCGGGGTCAACTTGCGCCCCGGCCCCTATCATCCTCCGCCCCCCCCCCCGGGGGGGCCCCCGTCGACGCGGGGGAAGCCCCCCCGCCATCCCCCCCTCCGCCCCCCTCGGGGGGGCACTAGACGCGGCGGGGGGGGGGGGTACACCCCCGCGCCACCTCCCTCTCCGCCCACCGTCCTGGGGTCCCAGCATGGCGCGGGGTTAAAAACCCCCGCGCCGCCCCATCAGGCATCAACCCCCACTGGGGGGGCTGATCTGGGACAGAGCCTGAAACAAACGCGACTCAAATTGTCGACCCTGATCGGTAGTCACGCGCAGCGGAGTCCCAAACCGGGAAATCCATCCCTCGTAAAAGGCCCGTGCCACGTTCGAAGTCTCTTGGTCCCTTATTGGGAACGCTTCGGGCCAACACGTGAACCGGTCAACGCAGGTCAGGCAATACCGAAACTCTTTTGAGACCGGAAGAATCACAATGTCTATGTGCACGTGTTCGAATCTTCTGGTCGGCGCGTTAAAATTTTCCGGCGGCGCGGAAATATGCCTACTTACTTTGGCACGTTGGCACGGTACACAACCGCGAGCCCAACTCTGACAGTCGGCTTTTACGGACGGCCACACTTATCGTTCTGTTACTAGTCTTACGGTGGCGTTAACTTCTGGATGCGCCAAGCGATGCACCGACTCGAAAACGACTCGCCTGAATGGTCCCATGACGAAAGGTCGCGAATTTCCTGTGGACACGTCACAAATCACTTCAACATCCGAACCGGGCAACCGTATCCACTCGAGTCGCAAATTGTTTTTAATGTCACCGCGCACGTACGCTTGAAGCTCCGCGTCGTGCCTCTGTGATTCGGCCAAGTCGGCGTAGCTGAAGGACTCTGCAAACTCCTGATGAGATAGTATTCCCCAAAAGTTCTCTATGGGAATAAGGTCCGGAGATCTAGCGGGCCACTGCATCAATTGAATACTTTTCCTTTTAAACCATTCTTTGCTGACTCATGAAGTATGGACGGCTGCATTATTTTGTTGGAATACATAGTCCTCCGAATCCATTTCTTCCATGAACGGAATTAGAGCGTCTTCGAAAAGTTCTGTGTATGTTTCATAATTTATTTTCGTCGATATTCAACACATCCAGTTCTTCACACAAAAGCTAAATGCAGCCCAAACCATGACACTGCCACCACCTTTCTACTCATGGCAATGTGATGTGGTCTATTCATACCGTGCCAATAGTACTTATAACCATCTGGTCTGCCTAAATTAAACATTTTCTCATCCGAAAAATTACTTTTTTCCATTCTTCATTCCACAACATGTGCGTTCTAGCAAAAGCGAGTCTTGTTTATTTATAACAACGCGTTAAAAGCGGTTTTGAAGCCTTTTTAGACCCTAAAAAGCGCTTACTATTCTTTAGAATTTGTTGAACTCGTATTTGAGGTACTGGGAGATCAAAATCCGTTTTAATCTGCTCTGCTGTTACATTTTGATTTGATGCAACGCGCAAAATTATTTAATGGGATTTGTTTATTTTTAAGGCAATTGTCCTGTTAGAAAGTCCTGCATCTTTATAAGCCTTCATCTTAATCCGTTCCTCCACATTTAATAATTTACCTCGTGGCATGTTAAGAAAAATCGATATAACCTAAAAATATATCCTGTTTTATAAAAATAAAAGAAAATCAAGTAAGTAAGTATATTTTTACACTGTACACAGTACTAACACTGTTAAAGATAAAGGAATATATCATCTGGAATTTTGGTAATTTCGCTGAAATTCTCAATAAGATAACAAATATCATTGTAGTAATCGAAGTTATACGCAACAATTAGAAATAACAATCAAGAAATCAATTGTAATCGAAGAAGTAATCACGCACAGTCGGTAACAGTAAAAAACTCGGTCGATAACAATCAAAATCAGGAAAATTCTTAGTGGACCTATGGAAATTTCGACCACTGTACTCTCGAAGGCTTCGTCAGCACGCGGCAGAAGGACTGTTCGTTATTTTCTATTGACGCCACACACCACTTGAAGCTTCCGAGAACACGCTCGCGAGAGCTGAACAAGCTCATAGCGGGCGCAGAATTTTACGTAGGATCGTGGGACGAAAGGACTTGACGGAGACCTGTACCATGTCGTATGGGAATGCCCAAATTATGAGAAAAAATGTAATATATCGCAAACAAAGCCGCTCGAAGACAAACAGTGCTTTTCTCTTTGTACTACTTCGCTTCGTTCAAGCGATTGTGATATTATAGGCCTGAAAAAATTAATAATTTTCTGTAACAATGTTCCTGAGCTTCTTCAGATAATTCACAAATTGGCACTAAATGGTGAAGTCTAATATTTTTCCCGTGTTTAAAAATTTTATGCACTGTAAGTGTTAAATATCGCCAGTGATACATTCGATTTAACATTTAAAGAGTTCACATAATAAAACCAGGATGTCATTGGTACCATACGAAAGGGTGAACCCTTGTCTCTTAGAAACGGAAAAAGTTAACTGCTACTTTGTGCTACTTTTTAAGAAAATAGCCGTTGAAATAAACTATCGTGTCTAGTGTGTTCGGTCGGCACACGGTTCAGTCCGAAACTGACCAACGACAGCTGTTCTCTTTTTCAGCAAGGGCACCTCCGAACAGTTATAAACAATTTCTAAATTCGCCTCCATAAAATGTAAACGAGGCAAATGTAACGTTTCGATATAAGCACAACGATCGTAAGGTTAAACATTACTTTATGTAAACAGAAATATTTCCCTTTCTCGTATATAATTCTGTAGATTTTAGCGAGAAAATGCCAAAAATCCAAGTTTTAACCTGCAGGGATCAGTGGTTGAAAAGTTGTGAGTGCTTAAAGTTTAGCGATTTTTAGTATTTTTGACAGGTAAAAGTGCCACCATGTTAATATGCAGTGACCGTCGCGCGCCGCTTACCAAGCGCAGCCGCTAGGTGACAGCACAAGCACCAGGCAATGTCGGTAGCGTAGGGTGCCGATCTTTCAAAGAAAATATATTGGCAAAAGTTTACAAAAGGAGAGTACACTTGTAATCTTTGGAATTTCACTAAACCCAGACCTTTCTTTTTAATGTGAGGAAATGCGTTACGCATACCCTGGCTCCACTGGGGGAGGACGGGGTTATGCGGGACTCCGCTGCGCGCGTCTATCGGCCCGAGAATATACCCACTAAAACCTCAAACCCATTCCTAAACTATGGTGGAGAGCTCGGCCAACCCCCTCCTCGGTTTTAATTCCATCCTGAGGAGAGACGTCAACCTCCTCTACTATCCTGCGTTAACCGGAAATCGGGCGCTATGGGATTCGTCCGGTGCCCCTTTCTTAAGACAACCGGAATGGGTTTTCCGAACCCCAGTTCTATCCACACGCGGCCGGAAACGCGGAGCAGGAGACCCGTTTCTTTATTTAAAGGCGGTAGGACTATAGGGTCTCCACTCTGACCAGGGCAAGAAGACACCACTCGGAGTAAGGGAGGGTCGTCAGAAGCGTGTTCCGACACACCACGACCCCACCCCACAGGTAGGAACCGACCCATTCGAGACCCCGCGGTGCATTTCTTCCCTCTACATAACTCCGTACCGGCCCTGGTATTCGAACCTCCTGTCGTTAGGCAGTCTAGACTTACCGCCCGGAGGTAGGGGGTCACCTGGAAATTTTTTGGGCCCCCACTATCTCCCTCTAGGGCAGGGCGTGGAAGCCGTTGGTGATGTCTAGATTCCCCGCCAACAATAACCTGACCGACAGCCTCGCTCCGGAGAGTGGCGAGACGATCGTATCGATCGTCGAACGGCCCTTCCAGAATCCGTACTGGCTGTCGCTCACGGGACAGGTGCTCAACGAGGCGATCCGCGAGATTCTTCTCGAAGATCTTTCCAGCCCGACGAGAAGAAACATGGGCCAGTAAGTAGAGGGAGAATCTGCGGGCCTTCCAACCTTTCGGAGGAGGACCAGCCAGGCGCACTTCCATTCCCTGGGGAAGGTCCCCCGGCTGAAACAGGCGTTTAGCATCTGTAGCAGAGCTGGGGCGAAGACGTCCAATACCAAAGCCAACACTCGTCCGGGAATGCCATCTTTCAGGGCCAAGGGCTTTAACGTCCCCGTCCTGGGACCCGCTCGCGGGGGCCGCTCATGGGCGTAACTTATCAAGCACTGCCCTAAGTGGTGCCCCCAGGAGGAAGGCGGCCGATCTAACCCAGACTTAACCCAGAGCTTTTTCTTTTTCTTTACCAAGGGAGGGAGCAGATCTATGTTCGGTTCTCCCAGCCGAAGATCGCGTACCAGCTAAACCTCACGACCGTCACTAGGCTTTACACAACAAGGCATCCCTCTGCCTTTACATAGGCTCTGCCAAAGATCCACACCGACGACAGCTGTTTCCCCAATTCCCGTTGGTCACCCGTTGGAAGGCCGTGTTTCAACTCGACCCCCCCCCCCCCCCCCACCCCCGATGAAGCCCCGGTGACCACATCACTACGCTCGTGCGGGCGAGGTAGAGGAGCATTTCGTGCAACCCCGCGGCCAGCTCCTCATCACGTGAATAACACCCATCGGTGATTCGGGCAACCCCGAATCGTGGAAGGAGACTACAATCCATCTGCGGGCCCCAAGGGCGAGGATAGTCTGGGCCGTAATGAGGGACACGGCCGCGTTCCTATAGTCTGCGGGCTTCTCCAGATGCTACAAAGGGGGCACTCGGGCGGAGAGTTAGAAGTTGCCGCTTGGCGCCGCTCATGCCTGCAGCGGTAGCATCGGCCGAGCCGGTTCGCCTCCCTGGTGTGGCCGCACTTCGACCAAGTGTGACCCCGGCGCTGGCATTTAAAGCTCTGGAGCGGCTGTTGTTCCAGTACCTCGACCAACGCCGAAGACCAGCCCACCCTTATCCGGCCGGCCCCGAACACCTTCCTAGTCGCCACCAGCAGCAACCGGGCGCAGCACGTGCTGGGTTCGCACCCTGAGGAGGGTTTATTTAGTACCCCTATACGCCGCTCCTCGAGAGCGCAGCCGGCTGCGCCTGCGATGGTGGCCCGGACCGCCTCCGGGGTGACGGTCACATCAAGCCCAGGTAGGTGTATCTCCGCCTGCTTCGCGGGGGTGCTCACTCGAACCCCCGTACCTGTTAGGGCCTCCCGAATTCGACCCACGAGGGACTAGACCTTTGGCTGGCTGCCCTCCCCGACTCAGAGACACCTTGCGGGTGACCCTCTTCATCGTGGTAGCGAGGGTCGCCTTCACCCCCATGGGGATCGTGAGGACAACGACCGCCGTCTTAGGTTGCCTAGACAACCACGGCGCCGTCGTCTCCTTCTTGGGAACAGATTTGACCACCCTCCCCTCCCTTGCGAGCGCTTTTCATCAATGGCGGTCTTCCCCCCATCTCTTTGGGGAGCCCTTGGCGGAGGAAGAGGCTGTAGTGGGTTGCTCTGCGGCCATTTTGGCCAACCGCTTGTCCCTCCTCGAAACCATTCACGCCCACTGATCTGGCACCTCGCAGGCGTGGTGGCAGGTGGATTCTTCCTCTTCCCCGCCTCAGTCCCTGTCGATTTCGTGGACGGGATCCATGAAACCCTGACCTTTCGTCCAGCCTTTTTCCTCCTCGGAGTGCACTGTGAGCAGGAGTATCATAAGGCGCTCTGCCACATCTTTAGGAATTTCCCCATCCCTCTCAAGTGCTGCCCTATCAGGTCAAATCATGTGGGGCTCCCCAGTCACAAGGACCAGACCTACCCACCTAACCCATGCCCGGAGATCATCTGCGTCATACAGTAGGTAAGGCCCCGCACCGACCCTCTGTTCGGCCACCCTTATGGCCTCACCATCAAAACCCACGCCGGCCAATACCAACGTATCGTTCGCGTAACACGTGACGCTGACTCCCGCGGGTCTTCGCACCCGCACCATAGGGTCGTATGCGAGGTCCCACAGCATCAGCCCCATCACGGATGCCTGCGGAATCCCGCACGCGGCCCCTCGCCGGTTCATCCCATACCGGGGGGTACTCAATCACCCTGTCAGCCAGGTAGACCTCGATCAATGTCATAAGGTAGGGAGGCACCCGGTGATCATGGGGAACGGTGTTGAAGGCGTTGGCCATGTCAAGATACACTACCACCGCAACACCGCCATTCTCAGAATCGGCCTCCGTGAGAGAGCACACCCTTAGGATTGCGTCCAGAGTGAAGCGCCCTCCCCAGGAACCGTACTGGCCCTCAGTAAAATCGGGGCCCACCCCTGACAGGTGCTTGTCGAGGCGGGCAACAAACACCCGCTCAGAAAGCTTCCCCCCTCGTCAAACAAACACATCGACCGGTAACCGGATGGTGTATCAGCGTACTTCCCCACCCCCTCCTTTCCGCAGCAACACCAACCACGCATCCTTCACAATGGGAGGAATATCCCCGATCTAAGGCACCTATCCAACAGCCGCCCGAATCGAGGACCTATCTCTTTCCAGGCCAAGGCCCGAGCTCTGCCGGGGATACCATGGTCCTGTCCAGTCCCCGGGCGTGACCCGTAGCTCCTCTGACCAGGGAATAGGCCCCTGGTCGAAAGGTTGATGCTACGGCACTCTCTCTTCCCATTGCGGGAATATGGCCGTCTCGACCTCGTCTAGGAACTGTGGGTCCAGTGACTCCGTTATTGGAGCGCCCCCCCCCCCCACCCCGAAACTTGTTTAAGACAAACTTGTATGAGCGCCCTCACGGATCGGAATCTAACATCCCGAGGAGCTCCCTGCATGCCCGAGCTTTGGCCTCGCTAACGGCACGGCGGAGCTCTTTCTGATCTAGCAGAAAGGTCCAATACATGCCCTAGTGTACCGGTGCTAGGCGCAATCGCAAGCTCTACGGAGCTAGCCTCCCAATCAGAATGAAAGGAGGAGTGCGGGAGTCGACCGGCCAGAAGGGCCGGCAATACTCGCTAACCGCAATCCTCCCCGGAAACGTTCAATGGACCGCCCCTCTACTACGCCTTATTTGGTTGAGGTTTTAGTGCGATCAGGGGACCCACTATCCGTGTAACTCCTCGATCACATTACTCTAAGCTAGGCCGTTACATGAACTATACAAACATGTATACAAAAAAACTACTATATACAATATTTACAGAACCTAATTAATAATTAAAACAATTCCTTTTGCCAACCGTGTCGACCAGTAGTCCCTTGTAAAAAAACAAGTGTAAAGAAATAATGCTCGTTTATGAAATATTTTAAAATTACAAATTGAAGTAATACATATGAAATTGGAAATAGGAATTCTTAATTTTCCTAAAATTATGCTTTAGTACGTTCTTACGTACAATATTCCTAGGAATTTATCATCCTTGATACTTGTTGTGCTTTGAATATTTTAAACCTTAAAAACCAATACCAAGATATTGTCTGAAATACCTTGAATACGTTCGGCGAAGAATGTAATATTTCGTGATGATGGATATAGTTTCGTGATGATTTGCCTTTTCACCGACGAGAATCTTCTCAATAGTGTTTTGCATCGATGAGACACCTCCTATTTCTTACTGCGGTGACAATATATCCTAGAGGGTGTAAAAAAACGGTAAAATTTTTTTGAGGTCACGATGTCCCGTAAAGCTGGCAGTCTTTAATTCTGATTTACCGCCTAAAGGTAGAGTTACACTTAGATTTCTGACGGTTAGAAATCGGTATAGTTACCCGGATGCTATCTCTAGCGTCCCTAAGCGAATAATCTGATCAATGCGGACACGCTATTTTTCTAGGCCATATATCTTGAGCTTCAGCCTAGTCCCCTGCTGTGCATGGCACAAAAAAAGTTTTATAGGGTCTCCACAGTTTTCACGGTAAATTATCAATACCTACAGGACATGCCACCACGAGGGACCAAGAAACTCGACAGTGTGAAACCAGAAAAACACTACCAATTCAATTACAAAACTGCTTTTTTTTAATAATATTTTTATGAGACCTTCGCCAACTGTATTTAGTGATTCAATCCCTTGCCCTACAATATCGTGTCAGACTTGTGATGAAGATTTTGAACAAAGTCTAATAAATATGTTTGCTATTAATCAGAGATTTGAGGCGTTCACGGTCCGGCATCATACAGTTATGTCTATTGAGGCTTTCGGGTGTAAGTCATGTCCTAAAGGAAGAAATTTTCCAACGTTTCGCAAGCATTGCAGCTAGCTTCATCAGGTAGTCAGAAGACACACTGATACTAGTGTGTGTCGATTTGTGCTCCACTTATACAGGGTGTCCCAAAACTCCCTCAACTCCCGGAAATGGGATGTTCCTGAGGTCATTTGAAACAACATTTTCCTTTTGCAAAATGTTAGTTGGGGCTTCGTTTGGGAGTTATTAACGAAAAACACGGACCAATCAGAGCGCGAGCTAGACGCGAACTGTCTGGCGCGCCGGCTGTATCTCCTACTGCCAGCGCGGCGGTCCGCCGCGACGAAGAAATGAACAAGCGGAACAGAGCAGAAATCGATTGAATTAATTATTGTAAAAACTCACATAATTCAGCCGTAAATCCATTTGTTACTTCGAAATGAGGGTAACTGGTCCTCTCGGTGACGAACTGCACAGCTGATCTCAGGTGTACGGCAGTACCGAACGGTAAGGGACGTACGACCAGGTGAACGAACT
>CM052212.1:21225974-21251010 GCA_028454225.1 Lasioglossum leucozonium
AGTTCGTTCACCTGGTCGTACGTCCCTTACCGTTCGGTACTGCCGTATACCTGAGATCAGCTGTGCAGTTCGTCACCGCGAGGACCAGTTACCCTCATTTCGAAGTAACAAATGGATTTACGGCTGAATTATGTGAATTTTTACAATAATTAATTCAATCGATTTCTGCTCTGTTCCGCTTGTCCATTTCTTCGTCGCGGCGGACCGCCGCGCTGGCACTAGGAGATACAGCCGGCGCGCCAGACAGTTCGCGTCTAGCTCGCGCTCTGATTGGTCCGTGTTTTTCGTTAATAACTCCCAAACGAAGCCCCAACTAACATTTTGCAAAAGGAAAATGTTGTTTCAAATGACCTCAGAAACATCCCATTTCCGGGAGTTGAGGGAGTTTTGGGACACGCTGTGTAGTGGGGTTTGTTCATGTTCCGGTTCGGTGAGCACCAATCAGAGTAGACTTTTTATTGCACGGCCGAACAAATAAAAAACTGGGAAGAGGGTGTGTCATATTGGACTCAGGTTGTTATCTGTATCTCTGTTGATGTTATTAGCGTGTTTCTTAATTTCCAATGAATCCCAGTGTTTTCTGGGAAAATATCCTTTTGTTCTGCCTAAAACTTTGGTTTCATTGAAAAGGATGGTATGTCCTATGGTTAACTGGTGTTCAGCCACGCCTGATTGAATGTAGCCCAACCTGGCGCACGGTTCGTGTTCCTTGATTCGAGTGCTCACACTCCTCCCAATTTCGCCGATGTAAACTTTGCCGCATGAGCAAGGTATTTCGTATACCCCTGGTGTAGATAGTCGTGGCTGCAGATGCTTGGAGGAGGTGAGTATCTGTCCTATATTGTATGTGGGGTGAATATTGTCTTGATGTTGTGTTTTTTGGGAATTCTGCTACTTCGGTCGGGTGTGCCCTGTATGTACGGTAGGAAAGTGGTTTTATAATTTTCATTGTTGTTGTGTCTCGTCTGTTTGTCCCTTGGTTTCATGAGTCGGTCTATGGTGCGTTTGATTTTATGTTTGGAGAAACCATTTTGGCCTAGTGTGGTCTTGAGATGATCGAGTTCTTGGGGTAGGCATTGTTTGTCGCTGATGCTGATGGCTCTATTTATGAGGGAACTAATTACTGAATTCTTCTGGGCTGGGTGGTGGTGGGAGGATGCATGTAGATATCTGTTGGTGTGTGTGGCTTCTCTGTATGCTTGACGTCCAACGTAGCCATCCGGTTTTCTAGTGATCAGTACATCTAAGAAGGGTACAGATCTGTGTGTGTTTTTCATTTATATGGTGAAGTGTATGTGGGAATGTAGTGAATGTATGTATTTTAGGAAGTTTTTGAGTGTCTTTTCCATGACTCCACACTACGAAGGTATTATCCACTGTCACGCTGCCCTTTTTCTTGCGGGATGTTTAACCCGGGAAAGTGGGCAACTCCGAGGATCTACAGACCCGTAGGCCGGGCCGCGCGCGGCCGTGCGCTCGCGGTCTTCTCGGGACAAAATCGGGATCCTCGGAGACGAACTCGCCACCGCGTACTCTGCTTTATTCGGGCGCCAGGTACCGGAAGAGTACCGATAAACGTTACTCTACGCGACCTGTCGGTCCGAGCCGGATCGCTCGTTTAGGGGTTACAAAATAGCGGCCCCGTGGCCGCACCCGACAGCCCGCGCTCTTCATACAATTTTCCGGACGGTGTTCTTGTCTCCAGAGCGCTCGGTTGTCAATTATACAATCGTGTTCCGCAGATGGTCGGCGCGATCCGAATATACGGGACTGTCGCGACGGCCGGACGACCCTGGCCTCTCGCGGGGCTCCCGATCTCGCGCGTTCTACCGAATCTCGAAAGATCGTCCGACTGCTCGCGTCGGTTCTTTCCCCGAGGAAATCTTCCGGCTCTGATTCGGTCTTCGCGATTTTCCTAATCTCACAGCACTGTCTCTGCAGTACGAGAACTCGCGCCTCCGACGGGAAGCGCTACCGCTCGCGTCCGCGTCGTCTCGAGGGTCGCCCTAGTGGTCCTCCGGGAACCTGGTGTTACTGGCACGGGTGCTTCACGGGATACGATAACACAATCGCGCAAGACTCACTGACCACGACTGAGAACGGGATGAGCGCGACACGGAAACCGACGATAACCGAGAGCGAGAGCCGGGGTTGAACGTAGCGAAATATCGGCGATACCAGTGGTTTCAACGAGAGCCGTATCGACAGTGATCGCCTAATTCTCGCTACGCGGTGCGTCGCGGTTCCTGTCCCCCCACTCTCGACGCCTAGGGCACGGCGCTACCCGTCGTAGCGGCCTAGTGCCCTCTTGCGCTTTTCGCTCGGCCTTTTTCCCGCTTGGTTCTGGGGCCCTGGACCGAAAACCTTCGTGACGACCGCTTCCCGCGACCAGGGGCGTTTATCCCTGTCCCTGAGCATCGCCGCCCCATCTCTACGAGCCCCTTTGTCGTATTGTGAGCCGATGTCGAGGAGGTATTCGTTGGTCAGCTGTTCCGACAGGGGGTGGTCCTCGCGGCCGGCGTCCTCCCGGTTGATTAGCCCGTGAGCGGCGATCCCATTTATTTCACCCACGCGCGTGGGAGTTTCCTTTTCTCTTTGGCCATTCTCTGTCCGGGCGTCCTGGCGGCGGGTATCTCTCGAACAAGTGGCGGGGCCGCGCGCCCTTCGCGCGACTCTGAAAATGTAGCCGTGCTCGGCACGCGCAAAAAATATGTGCCGGATTTCGCGGTTTTTACATTTGTTTCCTCGGGAAAAGCGCTCTCGAACCCGTTCGCGGGCGGTTCGGTTCCGGTTGTGATAATGGGAATGGTCTAGTGGGGCTGGCGGTGACGTCGCCTATTTGCAATGTCACACCACATATCTAAACCAATGTGTTGGTTTCAGGGGTGCTTCGTTGAAAATTCGATTCTCTAGATGTTCCACGTAGATGACCACGACGATGGGAGAGATGGATGATCCCATTGCTGCTCCAGATACGTGTTTGTAATAAGTGTCTTGGAAGTAGGTGGAGGTGAGACAGTGTTGGACTAATGGTATTAGGTTTCGAGTATTTTGTTTCTTGTGATTTCAATACTGTCACTGATTGGGACATTCGTGAAGAGAGACTTCACATCGAAACTGACAAGTAAGTCTTCTCGTTGTGTTTGGATAGTCTGTATCTTATGTATGAAATGGGAGGAATTTTGAATGTAACTGGAGGTATTACCTGTAAGCGGTTTGAGAATGGTTGTGAGATATTTTACCAAGTTTTAGGTAGGAGATCTAATAATACTGACTATGGGCATGAGTCGAATATAAGTCACGTGCTTTCTTGATGTATTCGCCCTTGTTAATGTACTGTCGTATTTCCCTTGTCTGCTGATAGAACGAGAATGTCTTTACGTTTTTTGATGTCTTGAATGGCTTTGATTTCAGCCTTGATTAGTTTGGACTTGGGAGGTTTTGCCGATTTCAGAGCATTGCTGGTGAGCCTTCTTACCTCGTTTGCTTGTTCCGGCGGAAGGTTGTATATGGCATTCTCAACCCACTATATAAGTGGAGCACAAACCGACACACGCTAGTATCAGTATGTCTTCTGACCCTCTGATGAAGCTAGCTGCAATGCTTGCGAAACGTTGGGAAATTTCTTCCTTTAGGGCACGGCTGACACCCGAAAGCCTCAACAGACATAACTGTATGTTTGCTATTAATTTCCTTTAAACCGAAATATAATTCTACTTTCGTTTTGTTGGTGTACAGCTATTGGAGAACATATGTAGGCATACAATAGATATAAATTTCTAGTCAATTTTTTAAAAATAAATAATGTCTGACGTAAATATTCTTTGAGGAACTATTTTTGCGGATGTTAGCATGGGAATTTCCTGAATT
This sequence comes from Lasioglossum leucozonium, assembly GCA_028454225.1. NCBI lineage: Eukaryota > Metazoa > Arthropoda > Insecta > Hymenoptera > Halictidae > Lasioglossum > Lasioglossum leucozonium. The sequence goes on from CM052212.1 coordinate 21,229,845, forward strand.
ATAACCCCCGGGATTCTGGTTGTGAACGACACGCTGTGCCTTTCCTCGGAGCATCTCAGGTTCGGGAAAAATGTAAAATCGTCTGAGAGTCGAGTATAAGCTATACAGTAGACTCCCTTTTTTTTATTATCGTGTGAAAATGCGTTACACATACCCCTGCACTCTGGGGGGAAGCCGGGGTCATTTGGGACTCCCCTCCGGTGGTGTAACCACTAAAAACAAACACCTAAACTTTACGGGAAGTGCCTGGATCACACGAGTACTCAACAGAACACGTATCAGCTATCATGCTACCAGGGGGGGGGGTTAGCCACCCTCACTGCCTAAGGCTAAGAAGTCCCCGGGCAGAGGGACATATGCCTGTCTGTAGTAGTGTAGTAAGTATGCGGACGATATGCCTGTCTCAACCAGAGGGAAACATCCACTTCTGCTAGCAAGGAGAATGTAGGCTGCACTCACACTCGTTCAGAATTGGTGCCCCTCCCATAGCCTTAAGGTTAATCTGGACAAAACGGGAAACAGCGATTTAAATTCAAAATTCCCTCTACTTTCAAGTACAATACCAAGGAAACCCGAAAAGCCATCACGACCTACTGCAAAGTGATGTTTGTCAAAACTTGAGGTCTGAAACCATGGGTGGTAAAATGGATTTATACTGCCACCATGGTACTTCCATGAGGAAGGCAACCTATAGGAAAATCATTTCGACGCGTTTTACACGCCTACCCTAACGATGCTGCACCTCCACACAGAGTAGTCGAGGGCTTAGCGAGAAGCATTGCCTTAACACTTCGTCTGGCAAGCCGATGGAAAGAGACTGGGTGCGATTACACAACCCTACTGCAGATCGCGGAGGAGCTACATAGGTTGGACCCTACCGCACAGTGCCGACAGATGTGATCCGGACTGACGTTTCAACGTAACTCACAATAACGCTTCCCGAGTATACATATGTGACTGGGAGGCAAATATGAGGAAGCTTTTCTTCTCTCTTCTTCTCTTTTCTCGCAGGGGCTTGTTTCGTCTTTGGACGACTCTAAGAACAGGACCGGTGCAGGGGCAGTAGTATGCGGTATTAGTCCCAGGGCGAGCATGTCTGACGCACTAGGGTAACACGCGATGGCTTCTCAGGCTGAAGTGTTTGTCATCCTATCATGTGCCAAGCTAATCCTTGACGGAGGATCGCCATATTGTGACCAAATTCAGCATCGTTCCAGACTGCGCTGGGGCACTAGCATAATTGGCGGTCGACAACCATGTCAGCATGCCGGGAAGAAGCATGATGTTTGGATGGGGATGGTTAGCATGATGTTTATTCAGCTCTGGAACACAGAAACAGGTCTGCGATACACAAAGGCTTTGGTAAAGGGCTCCTCAAAGGATTTTGCTACCAAGATGCGTCGTCTGGATCGCTTAAAGGTACGGCGGTTCGTGGGTATTACCAGGGGCCTTTGGTATACTGGGAAGCACTTGGCAAGGCCGGATATCCAACAGGACGTCAACTGCCCAAGATGTGAAGACAATGAAATACCTCTCTTTGTGGCTCCATATTCTGCATTTCCCAAGTCAACTTTTCGAGTTACTGTAAAGTGAGCATTTTGCACCAGCTTTATCATCGTCCTGAATATGTATACAACTTTTTATCTATATCAATATAATAAGTAACAAGTTATGATTAATTATTTAAGCATAGTTTATATTTATGTCTACTACAAAAAATTACTTGTCTAGAACGAATAGAACGTACATTTTTCAATAATATTTTCATGTATTCTACAATACAATCAACTTATATTTGTATCGTTATATACAAGTGTTACGAGTTTTTACCCTTGGAATCTGATTTCAATTTGTTAGTAAGTTACGCGAGCGAACGTGATGCGAAATGAGGGAGCCGCTAGGATTACGGTGAGGACGAACTTGGCGCGTAATCAGAAAGCCTCTAGGAATGTCGGAGGAAGCTCAGTGGCGTTCAGTTTGAGATCTTGGCTCCCTTCACAAGTAAGCCTTGGGATGGTTACCGTGGTGGAGTTAGCGAGTATACCCGGCCTGGAAGGCAACCGGTAGGCTGGGGACATTCGCATATTCCCGACTCTGCCCCCAGGGAAGTCGGGACATCCGTAACGAGTGATTACCACCACGTAAAAAAGGAGCGTTACCTTTAACTCACCGACAATTATTTTACCGACAATCGTTTCACCGTCATTTCCCTGACAATCATTTTTCCGTCAGTCATTTCATCGACAATGATTTCATCGACAAACGTTTTCATTGATACTGAATTTCACCGACAACAGTTTCAACAACAATTTATAATTGTTGATGTGGATTGTTGAAAGCGTTTGTCGGTGAGTTAAGAGTAACTCAAAAAAGGAATGGAACAAAAACGTAGATGAACCTGATGCGAAGTTGAGAAGTCACTGAGACCGACGTACAGATGAACGCAATGCGAAACCGGAGTGCTGCTAGGAGGTTGTAGAACAGCCCGGACGAACCCAATACGAAATTTGGGAGCGACTAGGGGGTTGGATGAATTATGGACGAATCTGATACGAAATACGGGAACCACAGGATGGTATAGTTTTCGTGGACGAACTCAATGCGAAATTGGGGGGCCGCTAGATTGGAAAATCTCTGTTCGGACTTCATAACTAGTACGAGTATGAACGTTCAATTACTAGATTAGGATATTAGTCGATAATTAAGAGATTTACAAATTTTATGACTTGCCATATGTCACAGTTATATCCTGTTCAATTGTGTGATAGAAGTGTTGATATCGCGATTGAATTAAATTGAATTGAAAGTGTATAATAAGAGTGTTATTAACTAAGGATGCGTGGTGTTGATGCACTAGCAATGTGAAGTCTAAGAGTAATTGAAGAATGCTAAAATAGAATTGTTGCCGGACTTACGGACTCTATATGGTTACTTTGATCCGACAGAGAACTTCAGCCCGATCTTACTAAAATTGATTCTTACGAACGTAACAAGACGTGACCTCGAAATACCCTCGACATAAATGGGGTGACTGCTTAGAGCACTTTGGGCACGTAGGGTCACATCCCCATTATGTGTCGTTTCCAATGAATTCAGACCACAGATTAAGATAAACTTGTCGAAACGTTACCTCCTTTCAGATTTCGGTGAAATTGAATTATGTTGTCAATGTCGTAATTCTAAACAACTTTTTGCTCTGGAAGTATATGGCGGACTCTTTTAGTTTCTGAGATATTCGCAAACAACTGTCAGCTCCTCTATTGTGAATTTTGCCTATTTTAAATGACCGAATTAGAACTTTAGGGCAGAGCCCTTTCACCCTGCATCCCGTCCCCGAAACACCTAAAACGAACTCATTCTGAAATTTAGTTTAATGAGAGCAAAAAAGAAGAAAACAACCCCAGTTTTTAGCCAACGTGGACGATTAGGTTGATAGTTTTGATCATTTTTCGATTTGTGAATTTCAGAGTGAGTTTGCGTTAGGTTCAGGTTGCATCCTCCTGCCGATCAAAAACAAATTTAATCGGATTAGAATGGGAAAAATCATCAAAAAAACAATCACTAGACATTCTTTTTATTTTACCTACTTTAAGACCTAGCATAGCAACTTTAAGAAACTATTTTTGTGAATATCTCGTAAACTAAAGCCTTTTCTTTTTCCAAAGGAAAAAGTTGTTCAGAATGATGACCTTGACAACATATGTAAAGCTCATTGAAATTGGCGAGGAGGTAACGTTTCAACAAGTTTATCCAGATTAATTTTTATATGAAGGATTAAGTTGAGGTTATCTAGGGGGTTTTCGGTCACAGACAATCTTGAAAGATTTTTGAGTGAATGTCTAACGGAAAATATTCTCCGTACGTAACACAAGAATATCGAACAGATCTTCAAAAAATAAGAAAATTTTTATTACCGTAGAAATTTATTATTCTTCACTTTTCAAAGTTTGAAACCAACAATGTGTATTTTTTGTAATCAAATGGTATTGCATTATAGAATAATACTAATTAATTGCAAAATTAATTATAGATGGAGGGGCTGGTGCGGGAGATGCAAGACCCTAAGAACGGGGTACCCGTGCGCAGCCAAAAACAATTTCTTACCTCAATCCCCTCAGCTTTCATGGGTGAGTATCATCAGCAACTACCTACATATATCGCGGAGTGAATATAAACGATTAATATGGTCAGGACATTATATGAGGCTGCCTGCATGTTACAGGTTACGATCTCATCGAGTGGCTGATGGAGCGGCTTTCTATCGAAGAATCAGGTATCAAATTCGAATACACACCAAATGAATGTTAGTCCATGATATCTTGGCACTTTAATGACACGGCTGAATCCTGGCTGTATAATTGTAATCCTATATTGTGCAATCTCAATTTTGTTTCATTACTTTGTTTTTTTTCGACTCCAAATTGTTTTTTAATTTCTTTGTTCTCTGATTTTGCCCCTTGCACTCGGCTAGGGACTCTTGAGGTGCCAATAAAAATTACTTTACTATAGCTCGAAACAATCTTAACGTTACTAAATTAGTTTATATTTAATAAACTGTTAAAAATAAATTATAATGTGAGTTAATGCGTTCAAATTCACTTTTTCTGTTTATAAAATGATCTGAGTCAGATGAAGCTTTTGAGTATAACAAAATTCTGGGTTCTGGGGTCAAAATAGCTCCGAGTGCAAAGGGTTAGTATTTGATGATTACGCGCACGAACCTAATATACTATTACGAGTTGAGCGAGATCATACATTTTTCAAAAATATTTGGCGATATGCGAGAATTAATATGATTAAAGATTCTAATTTACCAGTTTTAAAGTATTTTTGAATGCTACACGTTATCAAAATGATGTCGGCTAGAATAGAGCACAAAAGTAATATATCTGATACATGAATATCTGATAACGTGAAATGGTATTTGATTATTTTGCATGTTTATTGTACTATAAGGCTTACTAGGGAAAATAGCAATTTGAAATGTTTTCCAGTCAGGTAACAAAAAGTTACATTGGTTTTTATAAATATATTTAATCTGTGATTATGTCCATTAATTATTAACCTTAACAGAGGCTCCAGGATTTGATCTTATTTAGTAATCGTTTTACATTGTGCTAATAAACGTTGCTGTTTTAGTTTATCCAAGATTCATTGTGTACATATGAAATACATTTTTTAGATTTGGCAGATAGATTTTTTTGTTAACTACTTAACAGTCAATAGCAGAAATAAATACATTTTTTAAATGTCGCATTATCTTTTAATAAGATAATTCCAATTATACAGTGTGGGGCATTTAAATGGGGACATCTAAATATCTCCGTTATGAAAGATTTATGGGAAAAGTGCTGAGGACAAAGTTGTAGTATCTTAGGGGGCATATGCAACGGTAAGGGAGAATGAGAACTGACAATATTTCAGATAAGTAATTAATGTTTACACAGATAGATCTCCAACTCGAACTTGCTCTTTATTCTGTACTAGCTGCTCGCGGCGTGCCTACGGCACGTCCTCGCAACCGGGCCCTCCAGGCTGGTTGCGCCCGACCACAGGTGATATACCTCAAAAGGTTGTTATAGCAGATAAACTATGCAACTTACAGAATCGAGTTAGTGGCAATTTGAATCCTTTCTCTCTCCCCCTCTCTCTCACTCTCTCTCTCTGTCTCTCTCTCTCCCTCTCCCTCCCTCTCCCTCTCTCCCTCTCCCTCTCTCTCTCTCTGTCTCTCTCCCTCTCCTCTCTCTCTCCCTCTCTCCCCCTCTCTCCCCCCCTCTCTGTCTCTCTCTCTCTCCCTTTCTCTCTCTGTCTCTCTCTCTCCCTCTCTCTCACTCTCTATCTCTCTGTCTCTCTCCCTCTTCCTCTCTCTCTCCCCCTCTCTCTCCCCCCTCTCTCCCTCTCTCCCCCCTCTCTCTGTCTCTCAATCTCTCCCCCTTTCTCTCTCTCTCCCTCTCTCTCACTCTCTCCCTCACTCCCTCGCTCTCTCAAATTGAATATTAGTGCTCCCAGTCAAAAGTTATAAGCAGAAACCTGCCCAAAACAGGGAGAAGGAGTCATCTTTGATCACTAATGACGTCACAACTTTTGAACCAATGGACTTATTCGAATACGGTTTGCTTTAAAACCTTCCCGACGAAACGCCACGTCTAATGGTTCAAACCCCAGCTTTCTACGTTCAGCCGTTCTCAACTTATAGTGTTACAAACAGAAAGACGGACTCGATTTTATTATTATATATTATATATTACATATTATATATATATATTACATAGGAATAATATATTATATAGTACATATTATATATTATATATTATATATTGTCAACGACGATTGCCTCGCTGAAAATACCGGTTCTCGTTCGATCACCGAAGTTAAACGGCGTAGGGCGGGGGACGCACTAGGATGGGTGACCGCTCGGTAAAAAGCCGGGAAGTGGCCCTCTGGGTGCGTTTCACGTGTTGTTGGCAAAATAGGTGGTTCGGAACCCACCTTAATAAAAAGTAGGTCCTGCTGAAATTGGAAATTAGGCGATAGTTGAGGATTGGTAAAGGGAGAAGTGGTGGAATGGATTTGAAACCCTGAGGGGACCAAATATCATTACATATATATATTATATATATATAACAGCCAAAGTCACCATTTTTCTTTTATATATATATAGCTATATATATATATATATATACCATTTTTATATATATATATAGCCTTAATAACAGTTCGATAATGTTAATAAATATTGACATAAACATCTAGAGATAAAAAAGTATGCCATTCCATTAAAAAAAGTATTGAAGACTTTGAAATCTTTGAAAATATGCCCAAGGGAGAAAAATAATCTTACCGCTGAATGTATCCTCTAAGAGATTACAACTTTGTCCTCACCACTTGTTGCATAAAAGCATTAAGAACAGAGATATTTAGATAGATGTTTCCATTAATATACATTCGACTCTAGTATATGTTGCGACGCTGCACCTTTTCGCCGATTCCAAAAACGGGAAATCGAATAATTTCGGGATTTTAAAGCATTGAGACCTAGCCGGGCACTGTCTATCCGAGACATACACGGTTCTCGAAGGTTCAACATCAACAAGGAAAACGCGAAACGTAACAATTGCTCGAACTCGCGGCACCGAGTTCTAATCTCGAACTTTCGAATATCGGGAGATGGTAACGGATACACATCGAATTCCAGATTCGAACACGGGAGTACCATGGACAGCCCTCACGGTACGGGGATCTCGCACGTCGTAATAAATCTCCACGATGTTGACACTAGTTATTTAATTGGACACAAGTGGTACAAAATACGTGGCCATGTGGTCTCTATCCGAGATCCAGCGCTATTCATAGAAATTTGCCAAATTGTGTGGTTGTCATAAAATTAAAGATCGCGGCACGTTACAAGTCTTGTTGAGACGAAAGTTCGTGAAGCACAGATTGACGATGCAATTACAATAAGACTGTCCCGATAGTTCCCGGGACAAAACATGATTCGCGGGCTCTCAAGAGACGTGCAATCTTCGATATTTTACGCAGGTCGAGATTCGAGACTATGCACTGTAACCGATACAGACTACACTCCATGCAAGAGCAACTTCTCCGAGGAAAACTTCCGGATCTGTACCTAATTAATAACACCTAATTGCACGAGCCACTTCGCGCACACATAAAATAGAGGACGAGCTACCTCGCGAAATAATTTGGGAAGGATCACTGTGTCGACGTTTACTGCTCCTGCCGTTTGTCAGGGCCTCGGTTAAGGGTCGAGTTATACAGGGTGTCCCAAAACTCCTGCGTATGCCAGAAATGGAATGTTCCTTGGGTCATTTGAAGTGACATTTTCCATTACAAAAATGGCGTCTGCGGCTTTGTTTAGGAGATATTAACGAAAAACACGGACCAATCAGAGCGCGACCTAGAGCGGCGAGCCAGGAGGCGAGCGTTGTCGGTACGCCGCGATGTCGCAACAAACAAGAGTTTCTCGATTATGTTCCCGATTTCCATGAGCTTTGGATATGTTGTCAAGACCATGATTCTGAACAACATTTCCCTTTAGACTTTTTGCCTTGCGGCTTTAGTTTACGAGATATTTGTAAAAACTTTTAAACTCTGTCATTGAAATCGGTGAGGATCCACATCATTTTTACCCGAACGAGAGAAGAAGCAGAAACTGATTAGATTAGATTAAAAACTCACTTATTCAGCCGTAAATCCATTTGCTGCTTCGAAATGTGTGTCACTGGGTCATTCGGTGACGAACTGCACAGATGTCTTCAGGTGTACGACAGTACCGAAAGCCAAGGGTTGTACCGGTCAGGTCAACGAACTGCACAGGTGGTGGTAGAAAGTATACGAACCGGGGAGTTCTGTACATGTTATATTACTTAAGATTCATGAATTTGAAGTAATAACCAATGTAACGAACTCCCCGGTTCGTATACTTTCTACCACCACCTGTGCAGTTCGTTGACCTGACCGGTACAACCCTTGGCTTTCGGTACTGTCGTACACCTGAAGACATCTGTGCAGTTCGTCACCGAATGACCCAGTGACACACATTTCGAAGCAGCAAATGGATTTACGGCTGAATAAGTGAGTTTTTAATCTAATCTAATCAGTTTCTGCTTCTTCTCTCGTTCGGGTAAAAATGATGTGGATCCTCACCGATTTCAATGACAGAGTTTAAAAGTTTTTACAAATATCTCGTAAACTAAAGCCGCAAGGCAAAAAGTCTAAAGGGAAATGTTGTTCAGAATCATGGTCTTGACAACATATCCAAAGCTCATGGAAATCGGGAACATAATCGAGAAACTCTTGTTTGTTGCGACATCGCGGCGTACCGACAACGCTCGCCTCCTGGCTCGCCGGTCTAGGTCGCGCTTTGATTGGTCCGTGTTTTTCGTTAATATCTCCTGAACAAAGCCGCAGACACCATTTTTGTAAAGGAAAATGTCGCTTCAAATGACCCAAGGAACTTCCCATTTCCGGCTTACTCAGGAGTTTTGGGACACCCTGTATACAACAGTTCAGACGTTCGGACAGAATATGGTTACCCGGGCTTTGTACCTAGCGTTCCTAGGCAGACAGGCTGTTAGATTTCTTGACGATATTTTTTTCGGCACAGCCGAGCCATAAGCAGATAACACCGTACGTCCCTAGGACGTCCGTTTTATGTCCCGTTTACGTCCATATGCCCTATGTCATTGCGGATGTCCCTGGGACGTCCGTGGGACCAAAATTTCGGACGTCCTAGGGACATCCGTTTTTTTCGTTCTAAGGATATCCGTAGGACTTAAATTTCGGACTTAGAACTTCAATTTTGTATGTCGTCGGAGTACTCTCTTCTTACATGTGAGATATATTAATACATATGTATATTCGAATTTCCTCATGTATTTTGAATATCTTAATGAAATATATATAATAATAGTTAAGAGCTAGAGAGCGGATCTTTATAAAAAATAAAAAATTTTTACTTGAGTTGCAACAAATAACAGAAGTAAAATAGGCATTTTTTTCTTAATTAATATGTTTAATAGGTCAAAAATAATATAACAATATATATAGTATTTTTTTTTCTTAAATTTTAAAGCGCCCAGTGGCTCAAGTGATGAGGCTCGCTGTTACGACTCTTGTGATCCCGTGTTCGAATCCCCAGCACCTGTGAGATTTTTTCTCAAGTGATATAAAAAAACGTGACACACCGGGATGGTTCGGAATCAACCTTAATAAACTGTAGGTCCAAGTAGGTCCAATACGATGTATATTATTTAATAAAAAATAAAAAAAATAAATGGAAGATGAAAAAAGGTGGAGCATTGTTAATGGAATTATAACCTTGAAGGGAATAATTAACAATAACCTAACCTATAGTATTTTTAAATTTTCATAATTTTTTATTTACTGTTTTATGTTACACTTATACTCGTTTTTTTCGTAAATGTCTGATAATAGTAATAGAAATAATGCCAGGTATGTCCCACGAACGTTCAAATAACGTCCGTATGTCCCAAATATGTCGCAGAAAAATTCCACATACGTCCCAGGGACGTTCCAGATAGGTCCACACGGGACGTCCTCTGTACGTTACACCTTCTAACACGGACCTCATTCGGACATTGCTGGGACGTATCTCGGACATATATCGGACATATCTCGGACATACGGACATGATTCGGACGTGCCTGGGACATAGGAAGGTCCGATTACGGACGTACTTGGGACATCCATTGGACATCCGAGTGCTATCTGGGATATCTTGAACGCCCGACCATTTCCAAATGGCCTTTTGAGAACGCGGTGACAGTTCTCTGCTGTGCATGGGACAAGAAAAAGTTTTTAATGTCTCGTCAGCTTCTTAAGTAAACTATCGATATCTCTCCTCTATAACATCATGGAGATAGGGAACGTTCCTGCCACTTGGTAAAACAGCATCACACATCTTTATATTATACGTAAATAATTGTATAATCTTCTTAAATAATTTATCATTTTATATGCAAATGTAATGTCTTAATGAAAATATATTAGAAATATCTTTGTTCTGCAAATTTTACCACCTGTTCAAATTCGAAAAATTTTTTAAAATATGGTCGTATTCTACGATCCTTCCTCTTCAAAATTCCGAGACACGACTTTAAAGGCTTAGGTCCATTTTAGTGTTTCTATCGATACTTCTCTCGACAGTACTCACTTATACAAGAATTACATTTAGAAGATGAACAACAACAGTTTTTAGAAGTTTTTTATGAATGAATGCGGTGGGTCATTCTTTTCACTCGCTATCCTTTTTTATGTCCTAAATTTAATCTATACCGTCAATTAAACCAGTAAATACAGTTGAAATTATATCGTGTTTAGTATCATTTTAATGAGAAAAATGCCAGAAATAAGTTTGCGATAGACCCATAAAAAAATAAATAAAAATGAAGAAGTTTTGTAATTGGATTAGTAGTAGTCTCCTGGTCTCACACCGATATACCCGACCCTTATCATGTTACACTTCTCGGCGACCGAGGCCTCTCGAGCTTCTGGGTCACTTGCGGAGTATGACCCACAATAGAGTAGATATTTCTTAGCAACGTGCTTCGCCGATTTGCGTCCATCGAGCGAGTACTGTACTATGTACAGTGATTCATGGATAATTGTCTAAAAAATCTAAAGGATAATTGTCTCGTCGCCTACCCATTCCACTGAGGGACACATTCCGTGAGAGGCCATGAAACCTGGTAGGCCTCGGCCGCCGAGCAATGTAACCCGATATTGGATCGGGTATATCGGTGTGAGACCAGGATATCACTACTAATTCAATGAAAAAACTTCTTTATTTTTTATGGAACTTTCACCAATATATTCGTGGCATTTTTTTAATAAAAACGATACCAAATATTAAATAATTCCGATGATATTTACCCGTGTAATGGACGATGAAAGTTTCGGATGCAAGGAAGGACAGCGTATGGGAAAGAAAGAGACGCCGATAGTCGTAGTCGTCGGAATAGTTCAAAGGCCCGCGTGTCCTCACAAAGTAATGCCAATAAAAAACTTTTTATTATTACTTTCACCAATATATTCGTGGCATTTTTCTGATTAAAATGATACCAAACACGATATAATTCGGACCATATACAGATGTATGGTCATTTATAATACAAGTCGGTTCGCCCCTGTAAGACTCATTCTTTTGACCGGGACAATTCGTGAATTTTAAACTAAAATCGTAACTATCATCACAATTATATCATATTTGGAATCATTTCCATTAGAAAAATGCTACGAATATATTGGTGAAAGTTCCATAAAAAAATAATAAAAAATAAAGAAGTTTTGTCATTGGATTAGTAGTGATCCACACTAACACACCCGACCCGGTATCGGATTTCACTACTCGGCGCCCGAGGCCTCTCAAGCTTCGGTATCTTTTTCTACGTTCGGCAAAAGTGAAAGTACAGTATTCCTTCAAGATAATTGTCTGTGGCCAGACTCGTGGTTTACACAATTATCCATGAATATCTGTATTTATAAACAAATCGAGCCTATCGTTAGGTGTGCCTATCCCCACCTCCGCCGCGCCCGTAGTCCCAATGTTTTATGTATGACCGCTGTAGCTAATACTTCGACTACAGCCGAAAATGCGTGTGAAACGAGGCCTGCCTCTTCCACTCTGATCCAATCGGCCGCGTATTCGTAGCTAAATCCGTCACCACATCCCGTCAGGGAACCTTCTTCTCAGCCTCGCATCAATACAATGTCATCACTTCGGACCCATACGAAATTACGTCTTGCCACCCCCCACAATCGCGTAGCAGTAGGCGGTTACGGTTTAATATCTTAGCCCACTGCTGTTCAGCCATCGCTCGTACGGACAGTGTATTGGACTACTCCGAACATGAACAAATCATAATCAGTCTTCTCAATAATTATTTACGGGGAAAGAGATAAATTCCAGAAACTACATTTAGGAAAATTGCTAAAAGATGTTGATTATCATGGCATTAATCACACGAGAATTTTTTGGTAAAAATAATATCTACTGTTATGTTTTCTTGGACACATTTTGGTAGGATATTTTTCTGTGTGTCCGCAGTCAAGGTTTTTTCAGAACTACAACGAACCAAAACGAACCAAAACTTCTGTCGTATTGACTTGAGTTGTTTAACGAGTTGTTACACCCTACAAATTGTCAGATAATATTCTTTTTTTTTGTTAACATAGTAATAAATTATTTTGTTTGTTATAACGTTTAAATTCCTTAACGACGTATTCCCCACGTATTATTACGACAAACCCTGAAAAATTCTAGTTGCAGCGGATGGGGTTCGCAGTGCAATAATTTGGGTTTGACAAGAAATATCTGGGAACACAGTATATATTTTTCAAAATGGGGGTTTTACAAATTTTTAGTTTTGCTATTTATAAAGGATAGCTTCAAAGGTAGTTCAAAGAATAGCTTTAAAGAATAGAACGAATCTTGTCAGAAGTGGTTTAGCAACGAGTTGTTAGAATGACCTTAATTTTATATGATTCCACTATCGGGCGTCTGGTTTATTCCAACCGTACTCTCCCTCTGGGAATCGGCGATGTCTCGGATTCACTAGGACTCCTCTGTCCGTTTCGAGGCCGGCCTTCATGGCCGTCCTCTCCCATGTATCCAGAGAGGCATTCAGATGCAACCCCTATCCTCTCCTGGGCTGCCGGGCGTCCGATAGCATTGCTTTGTACTCTCCCAAAACCTTATGGATGGCCGTGGTCTTACCTCGTCCTCTCTCAATGGCGCGGCAAAAGGTGCCCGCTCCGTGATATTCGACCAATGGTCAAATATTATTCGAATTAATTATACCAGCTCGTTGCTAACCCTCCCAACAACACGTTACTAGGAGTCGAGAAGGTTCTCGACCACGCTATCTTCTCGAAGCTTCGGCCACGACGCGATTCTTCTGTTGAACAGGGTGGTGCCGAGTTCGGACCATAGTTAATTTTTTTTTAAATAATACACTATGTTAACTCTGCTTGCCAGTTGCCAGCTGAAATCTTCTTTGAAAGAATATTTTGCCGGAGGCCTTGAGGCACGAGCATAGGCATCTCCTTAGGAGTAGAGGGGAGTAAATGGTTTTGGGAACTCCTGGAGTTCTGGTAGCAGACGGCACGTTGTCTCAAGTGCGAGAGAAAGGTCAAAATGCCTGACGGTTCATATTTGAACACTCGAAAAAGGCCTCGGATATCGGACGTTCATGTGTAACTCAACCTTAAGGTGCTTCCTTCCCCCGAACGGCACGGTCTATACGCCCAGGCTAACTTTCGCAAGGATCGCACGTTTCTGAATAAGAATTTTCGGCACGGAAGTTAGCGCTACAGTGATCTTTCGATTTCCGGTAACGAGACGAGTCGATCCTGTTTCCCCCCACCTTACCCTGTGCCCTTGAGTGATCCGTGGGCCACAGATCAAGTCGCGAAATACCATAACGACCACGTCTGACGACCGGGGAATGCTCGAAAAATCTCCAGGATACGATAACACCATCCACACCGGAAACCCATACTCAAAGGGGTGCGACGGCGCACAGTGGTCTGGATCGGAAAAATTTAGAAACATTTTGTTATAACTTTTGAACCATAAGTGATATCGGAATAAAATTTGAACTACAATTCATTTTAAAAACAGTCAATTTTAACTACAGACAAATAAATATTTTTTTCATTTGTTAGACAATAATTTTTAATTATTTCTCATTCATACTTGTTTGAGATGTTGTCAAACGCGATAGCTGCCGTGGATAAGATTGGTTGTAGTCAATCATAATGAGTGATGAATAGAGAGAGTAGGCATGCAGGCACGCGGCAAGATGAGTATTTTCTCTAAATGAGTAAAAATGAGCGATCAAGTATAACAAAGCCTGAGTTGTACAATCTCACCGTAACATGAGCTCGAGCATGAGAATGAGCTGTGCTACTGGATGTGAGCAATTAAACATGAGATATTTGTAAAGCCACAATGGCCGACGCCACGTGGTGAATACACGCATGGAATGATTGATTTTGAGACTGAAGTTACTTTGTAAAGTATAGAGTACAGTGAGGAGAATGTGTGATGAGTAATGAGTGAGACAATTACTGGATAATGAGCAAAAAACAGCTGAGATGAGATAGTCGTAAATGAGACAGCAACGAAACAGGTGTTTATGAGACAACGGTTACGATGAGAGAGAGAGAAAAACGGAGAAGAACAATGAATAGATCGATAACGATCGCGAAGTCGATGGGGATTGCGAAATCGATCGCTCGACGTGACACCTATGTCGCCTCGGTGGTCGGCGGTGATTGGCCGCGTACGCTTGGTGTACTGGAGTGCAGCGAATGGGAGCGCTATGCGTCATCGTTCGCTGATCGTGATTGGTTGAGTTGTACACTTGTTAGTAATTGATGAGAAAAGTGATCTCGTTCGATATTGGTCATTTTCGGTGCTGCCACCTGATGACCGAAATGACCAAACAATACTTTTTATTAAAATAAAATTGTTTAAGTATAATCTTCCAAACTATTTTTTACTTTCTAAATATGTTCTTTATATTTACGTTTCCTACATGTAATGTTTCAAGGCATACGTAAAAACGCCTCACAAGCATATCAAAATGTTTTATAATAATTTATAATAATTATAAACAATTTTTTCATATTTAATTGTTTTAAAATAATGTCCATTCTATACAGGTTGTCCCAAAACTACTGCATTAATCTGAAATGGGAGGTTCCTTGGGTGATTTGAAGCAACATTTTCCTTTGCAAAAATGTCCGCCGAGGCTTCGTTTAGGAGTTATTAACGAAAAACACTGACCAATCAGAGCGCGACCTAGACGCGCGTTGGCAAAGATGGTTCGGCGCGCCAGGCGAATCCCCTCGCTGGCGCGTTAGCGGTCCGCCGCGAAGAAGAAGTGAACAAGTGAAGGAGTAGAAATTTTGAATTATTTATTGTAAAAATTCACTTATTTAACCGTAAATCCACATGCTGCTTAGAAATGTGCGTCACTGGCCCACTCAGTGACGAACTACACAGCTGCCCTCAGGTATACGACAGTGCCGAACGCTAAGTGACGTACGGTCAGGTCGACGAACCGCACAGCTGGTGGTGAATAGTAGGTATACGACAATCTAAAGCCCAAGGGATGCGCGGTGAAGTCAAAGATCCGGACCTTCACTTTCACTGTTCAAACGATAAATAAATCGTATGATTCTTTCATACAGATGCCATGAAATTTTTCCACACTCGCGATCACTGTTTACACTTGTCACCACATAGCTATGCACTAATAACAATTCCAATATCACTTGTATCGCAGCACAAATCACAATAATGAAATCAGTAGACTGCGGTTTTCTTGCATTTGTAGCAAAAATGAGTAGGTGCAGTTTAAAACAGTAGAGAGAATAAAATAATTAAAAACTCCAATGTATTATTTCCAACGGCTGAACTGTCTCTTAGAAACCCGAAAATTTCCGATCATTATACAACCAATCTTGTTCATTTCGACGATAAAGCACGCACATTAAAGTCGTGAAACGCGGAAACCGCCTGCTAAATAGCCACGAGCATGCAAAGTTGAGTAATTGGATAGTAATTTTCAGTGTTTCTTCTGAAAAAGTGACAGGTCTCGGGCGTCGCCATATTGGTTAGTAGGGAGCTCCTTGCGTGTAGCGACGCACTAGTGGCGACGCTAGATGGCAGCATTAGCACGCAACCTGATAGTATCGCAGGCATGTGAAAGGGGAATTCTGAATTTTCTGAAAAGTCTAGGGAGGTCGTTATGCGTGTCGAAAATGCACGCTGTAGTACGCTTACGAAAACGACGGGTTGGATAGACGAAAAACAGGATAGGAGAAGGAACGCCGTAAGACTAGAATTTATGGCAATCACATGTTTCGGTATTCCTACAGATTGGTACACCGAGTCAATGGGTAACTATTCGAAAACGTCGTCCGTCCTTTTACCCACCAAGAGGTAGAAATATCAGGTCAGCGAGCCACAAGGGTCCCTATTGTCCTACAACTCTCTTAAGAAACTTTCTAAAAGAAGGACGGACAACGTTTTCGTATAGTTACGCATTGACTCTGCGTACCAATCTGCAGGAATACCGAAATATGTGATTGCCATAAATTCTAGTCTTACAACGGTCCTTCTTGTGAGGTTATTTTTATTGCGTGTGTGAGGGTGTGTGAGGTTGTGTGAGAGTGAGCGAATGGTTACGAGAGGACGCGGAACGAGAAGACGAAGCCGATCGCCGATCGTCAGATGATTGTTACCTCGTGGGCCCGCAGCGTGAGTGTACGCAGAGAGTGTTTAAAGAGAGTTCTTTTATTATTCAAATATACCTTTACCTACATATACAAATACCTATGAGCAACTAGTTTTTCCTACCCACACTTCTTGTATCCTGTTTTTCGTCTATCCACCCCGTCGTTTGCGTAAGCGTGCTACAGCGTGCATTTTCGACAGGCATAACGACCTCCCTAGACTTTCCAGAAAAATCTTGCGTAAAATCAGTGTCGTTCGAGCCATGGTAGAGAGAACATCTCCAAAGAGTTATCAGTACAAAACTCACTGCGGGTTTTTATGCGAAATAAAAGTAGGCTGCTGCTGTTGCAAGGGCGAGGAGCCAAACAGAGATTTGATTTTTACTTTAATCATGTGAACAAGTTGGAAATAATACATTGGTGTTTTTAAATTATTTTAATCTCTCTATTGTTTTGAAATGCATCTACTCATTTTTGCTACAAATGCATGAAATCCGCAGTCTACTGATCGCATTACCTCATTATTGTGATTTGTGCTGCAGTGAGAGTGATTTTGCAATCGTTATTAATGTATTAGTATTGACAAATGTGAACAGTGATCGTTATCGTGACAAAAATTTCACGGCATCACGACAAAACGAAAGTCTGGATCGTTGACTTGATCACACATCTCTTAGGTTGTCGTATACCTACCACCAGCTATACAGTTCATGAACACCTGACCCTACGTCCCTTACCGTTCGACACTGCTGTATACCTGAAGCCATCTGTGCAGTTCGTCACCGAGTTGCCCAATGATCTATATTTCGTAGCAGCAAGTGGATTTATGACTGAATAAGTGAATTTTTACAATAATTCAGTTTCTGCTCTTTCTCTTGTTCATGTCTTCGTCGCAGTGCACTGCTAACGCTCTCCTCAATGGAGCCTGGCGTCCCGGATCATCTCTGTCATCGTGCGCTGAGGTCGCACTCCGATCGGTCCGTGTTTTTTGTTAATAACTCCTAAACAAAGCACTGGTGGATATTTTGCAAAAGGAAAATGTCGCTTCAAATAACCTCAGAAACCGGCCATTTCATGGAGTTGAAGGTATACTGAGACACCTTGTATAATAAAAACATATGGGTTCCAATTTAGAAATTCGAAGTGGCCTTTATAGGCCTTCTACAAGGTTATTAAAAAGTCAAATAAATGAAATAAATGACATGTGTTCCCCATAGAACCACACAACTTATATTAAAAACATTTTTAGATATCATTCGCATTTTTCAAGATACTTACTCCGGGAATTTCAAGTATATTAGATGACATAAGAACAGAAGAACATTTGTATGAATTACATAAAACATTACAATGCCGTCTCATAGGAAACACGAACACTTTCCGTTCAATTTAATATTAGCACACTCAAATTGTAGTTTACTCTTTGCTATGCTGGTACGTATATCGTTTAAATAAACTTTGTTCTACGAATAAACATGATTGTATCTCCATGACTTGTAGAAATACTTTCATAGGTGGCCGTGTATACAGCAATTGTCTTGTACATGTAATGTTATGAGTTCTAGAGTTGCATGTAATTGGATATGGTTTAGCAGCTTTTCTGACATGTATTGAATTTCTCAGTAAAAATAAAATATTATGTTGACAGTAGAGGCGGTCCACATTGCCAATCAACTCTGCCAGTACGGCTACTTCTTCCCGGTAAATGACTCCAAGACACTCACCGTAAAAGATGATAGTTCTCTATATAGATTTCAGGTACAGTACTTTTTTCTTATGTCTAAAAGTCATATTATTATTTTACAATTATTCTCTACATACTTATGCTTATTCGCGTTAATTATCTTACGAAATTCAAAATTTACTTAAATATTGGCGTTATATTTTTTCTACTTTTAAAATAATGCTTTAATTATTTTATCATCTATGGCACATGTTTCATTGTATATAAGGTTTACAAAACTAAATAATAACTAAATAATGTATTCGCATTAAAAATTTTTAATTATTGACATTTAGAATTTAAATTTAAACTAGAATAATTGTTTAAAATGAAATTGTTAATTACAACCAGTATACATAATGATTACTTCTTCCGTTAAATACAAAATTTTATAGAAGTCTTTAGTTGCTGAAATTTAAAGACGAAATGAAAATTCAATTACACGGAATTCGAAGCAAGCTTTTCAGAATCATACGACTTATTGTTAGCCGCTGCCGTGCTGTCTACTACTGGCAATTCTTTTCTGGTATCAATTTAAAACAATTTTGGGTAAATGTTGAAAGAAGAGGACCCAACGCCAGTGACCTTTGCCTTGAAATATCTTGTCAAGATAAATATTCTGAACAACTTTTCCCTATACCTCTAAGTACCTGTCGTTCGAACTTAGTTTCTTAAATAATTGCAAAAAGCTTTCGTTAAATTTAGATTACTAAAGGTAATTAAAATATATAAAATCATATACAAGATTTCGAAGAGAAGATATAGTCCAAGTTGTTGGTGGCACATACTTAAGATTCGTACATACATTGCAATCAATGCATTTTTCTGCCCACCGTTCTGAATTACAGATTCTGTAGAAAATGCCCTAAAATGCTCATACAAAAACCGTCGATGCTCGCATCGAAAGCGTTTGAGCGATTTCTTTCCTGCTTTCCGGAGTTGGCGAAATTCAGAGAAATATTGCTTGATGTCGCAACAAACAAGAGTTTCTCGATTATGTGCCCGATTTCAATGAGCTTTGGATATGTTGTAAAGACCATGATTCTGAACAACATTTCCCTTTAGACTTTTTGCCTTGCAGTTTTAGTTTACGAGATATTTGTAAAAACATGTTTGTTGCGACATCGCGGCGCAGCGTAAAGACAACGCTCGCCTCCCGGCGCGCCGGTCCAACTCGCGCTCTGATTGGTCCGTGTTTTTCGTTAATATCTCCTAAACAAAGCCGCAGTCGCCATTTTTGTAAAGGAAAATGTCGCTTCAAATGACCCAAGGAACCTCCCATTTTCGGCATTAACATGAGTTTTGGGACACTCTGTATATATATACGTATATATACCCACTCAGCCACGTCTGCCTCGAGCCCATATCGATCATAGCCTGCAATCATACGATGCGAGCAGAATGCGGGCTCTATATGCCCTGAATTGGACAGCAGATCCTACCAGCAGAAATATAGGCTTATTCGGAAGTAGAAGTATTGTGTCCTGTCGGCAGAGTGTGCCGGCGCAACTTGAGGGCACATTGCGGACAGAATGAACGAACGCCGTGGCGTCGTTATAGAGGGCAGGTCGGTTGTAGTAATGTGGTGTTGTCGTAATCTTAGACCATATATACGATCTTATGTATATATGGTCTCAGATCGTAACGTAATAAAATCTCGACTAGGCCTGCAGACAAGCTAGCATAGGCGAGCCGAGTTCGAGTCGGGACTCGCTTTTCCAGCCGAGTCAAGTACATACTCGCATGAAACGAGCGGCTGGTAGTCGGGAACCGGATTTTCCTGAAACTTGCAGTATTTGTATTTTAATTTAGTATTTTAATTTCGCAAAGCAGTAGCGCGCGCTTCTCAAGATTTCCTGAGAAAATTGCCTTTGAAAATCGGTTTACCCGTTCATAAGGAGTTCGCGTTACCCTATGAACAAGAACTGCAGTGGGCGAGGGCGTTGCGAGAAAGACTGATAATCAGTAGATCGCTGGTTCGAGTCTTGCTGTCGACATTTTTTTTATCTTTTTTTTAGTTTTAATCCTACGATTTATGAAATCTGCCATTAAACAATTGTTTTTTAAATAAAAACTGCATGTTTTCTATTTGTGGGCATTGACGAAAATCAATCATAAAAAGACTAAAGAGCTTGTCTGCAAGCCTAGTCGAGATCTTATGACGTTACGACCATAGACCATATATACCTAAGATCGTATATATGGTCTAAGATTACGACACTACCACATTAGTGCAACCGACCTACCCTCTATAACAACGCCACGGCGTGCCTTGATTCTGCCCGCATTGTGCCCTCAAGTTGCGCCAGCACACTCTGCCGGCAGAAACATAGGCTTATTCGGAAGTAGAAGTATTATGTACTGCCGGCAGCACTGCTGTCCAAATCATATAATATATGTATATATACAGGGTGTCCCAAAACTTCTGCGTAAGCGGGAAATGGGAGCTTCCTTGGGTTATTTGAAGCGACATTTTCCTTTACAAAAATGACGTTTGCGGCTTTGTTTAGGAGATATTAACGAAAAACACGGACCAATCAAAGCGCGACCTAGACCGGCGAGCCGCCTGGCGAGCGTTGTCGGTACGCCACGATGTCGCATCAAACAAGAGTTTCTCGATTATGTCCCCGATTTCAATGAGCTTTGGATATGTTG
>CM052212.1:21260286-21282858 GCA_028454225.1 Lasioglossum leucozonium
GGGAATCGAACCCCGGCCTTTCTGCTAGTAACCGATCGGCTAACACGCTCACCCACGGAACCCTCCCATTATTCCTAATCTCCGTACGGTATTTTGTTGGTCTGGGGGGTCCTGATCCCACACTACCGTTGTTGTAAGCTTTATGTTTTTGCACTTCTTTGTTCAAATTGTATTCTTTGCATTCAGGATTGAACACACTGTGTTGCTCTCCACAACTTATGCACTTGTTAGACTTAGTTTTCATACAAGTGGTTGAGTCGTGGTTGTCTTTATTACAATTGCTGCATTTTAGAGGTTTCTTGCACCACTTTTTGATGTGTTCGTACGACAAGCAGTTATAACACAATTTAACAGGATCAGTATAAACTTTTACCCTGTATAAGCCAAATAGGAGAATGCTCTCAGGAAGAACATCTCCCCCAAATGTGATGATTATAGATATATTCGGAGGGCTGTATCTCGAAGTTCTTACCTTCCTTGTTGTATACTTTTCTTCCCATTCTTTTTGCGTCTAGAATGTTGCATGGAGCCTTTGATGATTTTATTATTTCTTTTAGTTCGCATTCAATAGGATATCCTTTAATCAATCCTTTTCGTTTTATTTTGTATTTGGGAATCTGAGCCTGTATTCCTGCTGTATTTAGAATGTTTTGTGCAACAAAGTTGCCTTCCTCTTTGTTTCTGAATAATATTTCTGCTTTATTGAAGCCTCTACTGTTGAGCTCTAAGACTTTATTGGTAATTTGGGATATCTTCCTTGACATTTCAATTCGTTTTTGCCTTTTCCTTTTTTTAAGGTGAGAATCTGTAAGTCTAACTTCCACAATAGCTGTTCCTTTGTGACTGTCAGGGTACAGTCTTGCTAGTGGGTTAGTTTCAGCTACTTGATCTTTGACCGCTGCCATCTCTATTTTTTTATTATTGGGAATTGTAATTGCTTTGATTTTTTAGGTGTTGCAATTTCATTCCCATTGTGTAGGTCAGCTGTTTTACATTTTAGTGGGGTATATTTGTTCGTTTGTATCTCCTTTTCCTCATTGTCCTTTGGTATTAATTTGTAGCCCCTATTAGGGATATGTCTCCAGATCAACTTAGTGATATATTAGATTGAGTATATGCATATATTGGTAATAGAATTCAATTTAGAAGTGTTTAAGATTGAATCAAATATTACATTGTGATATTTTTTAGTTTAATTAAGTGATTTTATAACTCTCTTACAAGATAACAAAGACGCTCGGGCCTTCTACCCGACTCTGTAGAAAATGCTCTTATATGTCCGATATAGTAGCGCGCTAGTAGTTCCACCTAGCGTTGTCACTCAGAAAATTACACGCAACTGCTCCCTACTTACCAATATAGCGGCGCCATGAAAAGTAGTGAAGTTTAGACACTCATCACTTTTTAACGAGTCAACTCCTAGGGTTGAGACTTCGATATTTGGAGTTTTATCGACAAAATGAGCAAGATTAAACATAAAATAATTAAAAATTTGTGGGTTTCAAAATAGTAATTCACCTTTGAAAACCTATATTAGTATTAACATTCTTATTTTCAATTTCCTCTTATACAACGTTTCTCAAGATATTAGTCACAATTTTTTTTATTAAAATGAGTCGTTTAAAAACCTCCAACGGAATGTAGTGTGTTAATATGCAAAGTTTCAGACTAATTATTTGAGAACATATTTTCAAGATGTTAAACCGTGATGGGCGTTTTTGTCCGCCGCGGTCAAGAAGGATCAGCGGAGCTTTTCTCATCAACCACTCTTTCGTGTAGCGCGCAGCGTTGCCTCGTGCCATCATTTCCTCTCTCGTACGTCCCTCTGTAGCCGATGAGGTTGGTTGGCGAAGCAGGCAACTCAGGGGCCCCCTACCGTGCCCATCATTGCGTTGAAATGTTTATATAAGCGAAAAATATTTTTCATTTTTTAAACTTGTTACACGAAAAGCCCCCTTTAAAATTGTATTTAGTGTACGATTTAAGAAATGTCAACAGAAGACTGAGTGTGAGCGTTTGAAGCATGCTGAAAGTCTTGTGACATCCGCGCGGTCCGTGTTTACACACGCTGTTCTTTTCTACGTTCGGCGGGGCTCGCGAGGTCGATAAAAAATAGTAACACCACACGATCTAAGAGAGCGCATGGACCTGAGCGTTTCTCCTATAAGGAGCCGCGACCTTCGGGTCATCGATTGTGTTTAAACTTCGCACACTTATAGATCTTTTCCTCCTGATCAGGAATATATACCATTATAGGAGCAGATACTCAATTGTTTTCGAGATATTGACGATTAAAGTTTCATTGCTTTCTGTGAAATATAGTATTTTTTCTAGCTAACAACAAGATCCAGTGTAAGGCGGCGGTAGCGTGCCAAGCTTTCAGGCGAATGACCAGTGTTCAATTCCTGCCGAGGAACGCATTTTTTTTTAGGTTGGTGTTACGTTGCCGTAACACTCGGAAGGATTTCCGAGTTAAGGATTTGGGCTCTTGTCCCAAACGAAGGAAAACTACGTTGATTCGTATAGAATATAAAAATATAAGTCTTTATTCACTCTTTACTTTGGTCGCACGCACTTTACTTTTGTCGCTGAGCAGGATAGTTCCTGTAGGTCGTCTCAGTGGGTTCTAACTTGTCCCTGTCACGTCACGTTTTTTGGTCGACTCGGGCTTTTTGTTTTGTCGTTGAATTTTTGAGTGGTGGGAAATGGTATCTTGTCGTTGGTCGTGGGTGTGTCTGTTTCGTTAGGGTGGGAAACTGTCAAACGGTAAAAGTCCGTTATGTCTCGTCTTGTCGATTGTGATTTATATTGTATAATTGCCGTTTGCCGATGCGACGCATGTGGTGTCCAGGGTTTTTACGGTACCGTCAAGGTACGGTGGCCGTAAAAATTACCTGGAGACGCTGCGCTCGTTGTACAAAAGGTTCGCCGTAGGGTCTTTATATTATTTTAGGGTCAGTCGAAAGGTATTCCGTCTTAGCGTCAGGTCAGACGGATGTAACAGTTGGTGAGAGAATAAATTGTATAGACCTGAGGTTCTGGCAAATGTCAACTCAATGACCAAATCCTTGGACCCGACCCCCTACGGCGCGTTCTTGGGAAGGACGGAATTTTCGCGTCCGAAAATTTCTTCGTTCCCACGCACAGCATCCGCTACATTTTAATTTATTATATTTTATCATAATATATTTTTATTATTAATTTCAATCGATTAAATTTCACGCATAAAATTGCATTTCGAATTATAAGTAACATGTATTTATTTACTAACACAAGTAGAATAGTTAGAATACTTACAATTGTTGTTATGTACAGCAGTGGTATTTGTCGTAGAAGCAAACAAAACATAATGAATCGAAACTTGTTAGAAATCTGGAAAATTAACATAGGATATATTTATGAAAACTGTTGGAACATAAACAAAGGTGGCGCTGGCGACGCCAGTTGAGTAAAGACCACGAGATGGTATATAGTTCCTCTCTGATAAGCCTCAGTTACTTTATATTGTTATACTTATACAGGGTGGTCTACGCAACTTGCACACGTATAATAACTGCCAAAGTATGCGTTGCGCGAAAAAGTTTTGTATACAGAAGTTGCATGATCAGAAGGGGTACATTATGTAGTGTATTTATTTTTTTTATCACTCAGAGACAGTAATTATTGCTAATATCTCATTCGTGGCGTATGGTAAATGACTGGACAATTTGCTCCGTTTTGTATTAGGCCTAATTTATCAAGGTGTATGTATGCTTGGGGCGTTATGTATCCGGATGGGGTGCTGTCTTTTATTTTCATCGGGTCAATGTTTATTAGGTCGAGCAGGATTGCGTTTTCTGTGTTCGGTATGCTGACGAAGTAGTCATGTGTCAGTTTTATGAGACTGTTGTCTATATGGGGGATGCGAGCTTTGTTGTAGAGTGTCTTATTGCTTATGAAGTGTTGGTTGTGAGTGTTTCTGTATATGTGTAATGCTGCTTGTAGGCAGCTTCTTTCAAATTTGCGTATTTTTTCTATTGTGGCTGCCTTCATATTCCACCATATACGGGCAGTGTAAGCCTGATTAGTAGTAAGTAACATATTTTTTTGGCTTTTTGGGATAGGAATTTGTGGTAGAATATTCTGTAGTGCTGTATAAATAGTCTGGTTGCTTTTTGGGTTTGTATTGTGAAGTGTGTATTGAGTTTGAGTAGGTAATCTAGGTGTACACCTAAGTATCTCACTATTTTCAGGATCATTCTAATTACGTGGGTGTTACAGAAGAGATCGATTTCTGCTGTGTTTGGGTTGAGGGCTGTGTTGATGTCAGAGAATTGTGTGAGTGTTTTGTTGTTCCTGTGGTTATCAGTCAATGTGCTTATGAGTTTGTTGACTTCGTGTTCGACTAGAGTTTTTATCGATTTGTCGGAGTTAGTGTACCGGGGTGATTTTACTCTTTCGCAGTGGATTCCAATTACGTTTAAGATATCTATAGGTGATTGTATAATGAATCTGTTATCGTGGTGTATGAGGTCATCTGTATTGCAGTTACTTCTGTGTAGGAGGTCTGCGTCATTGTCTTGTATCGTGATGTTGACTATTTTTAGTTGGTGTTTGGGTCTAAAAAATCTATTAATTTTTAGGAAAAAGGCATCTGCTTTTCTGTGGTTTATTGCTCGTATTTGGGCGTTACAGTATTTGCTGTAGGTTTTCGTGTATTCTAATTTTAATAATAGGTTCGTGCTTTTAATCGGTTCTTTGAGGAATGGGATGCTGCTTGGGTATGATCCGTTAACTTTGTTGTGTCTGTATAGTCTGTGGAGTGCGGTTAGTAAAAAGGCTTTATATTTGTACAGTTTTTTTATTTTTCTATTTACGTACTTGAGGATGTTGTCTTTGGGTCTGTATGTGAGTATGTACTACTTGTTTTATGGTGGAGGTGATGATGGCTTATATGGCTGAGAGGTGTGAGTGTATTTCCTCGGTAACAAGTTTCTGTTGTTCGGGATTTCTTGGTTGAAGTTTCTGCTCAGTGTCCTTGTGAATCTTTTCCATTTTGTTTTTTTATACATTATATTTGTCTTTGGGAATGGTGGTATTCAGTGCGGTGGGTGGGGTTATCGTGAAGAGAAGAACTCAGTGGTCGCTGTTGTAGTGCAATGTTGTGGTTTTGTTATTGTTGAAATCTGTGAAGTTAATTCTTTCGTCGGCTATGCAGAGGTCCAGGTATGTGCTGGCACTAGGGACGGTCGGTACGTCCGGGGGGATGATTCTGGCTCTATAGGTGATTGCGACAGTGGCTTCCCAGTTTATTAGCATGGCGCCTTTTATGTTTGGTGCTCTGTCACCTCAAACAGTGTGTCTGGACTTGAGGTCGCCGGCCATGATGTATAGGTTGTTTGGATGGCTTATCTTGAGTTTTTCACACAGGTGATTTAGCTCTGTGATGTAGATGCTTCTATCTTCGTTGTTCGCATATACTGCGATTATAAGAGTTGATCTTGTTTCAACTTTAGTTTGATGATGGTGAATTCGAGTATTTGGTTGTTTTTCGATGATGGGGACTGGACGATTTCGTATTGCATGTAGATTTTTATCAGGATGGCGGTGCATCACCTATTTTGTGGCCGGGTCTGTCGTTCCTGATCATGTTGTAATTAGCAAATTGTATTTTATATCTGGGGTTGAGCTTGGTTTCGCTGACTAGAACGATGTCGATATTGTTGTATATGAAGCAATGTAGATCGTAACGTTTGTTGGGGCAGACGATGGAGTTTACGTTAACGGCTGCTATTTTTATTTCGGTTATGGTTGTTGTATTATGGTTTGTGTTAGTCTTCTTGAATATCAAGGGCTAGCTTCGTACAGTCTATTGATTTTGTTGGTGTTGGCGTTGACTATTTTCATTAGTGTATCTAGTTGTGCGCTTAATGTGGCCGTGATTAGCTGTTTGATTTGTTTTATGATGTTCGTGGAGTTTTGGTTCTCTGTGTTTGCGTTATTGTTGTGGGTGGCGTCAGGGGTGACTTTTGGGAATAGGTAATGGGTGCTATTGTTGGTGGAATTTCAGGCGGAGGGGGTGCTTCGAGGATCGGTTTATTGGTGAGTTGGGCTGTTTGTGGGGTGATGCGTTGGTGTATCCTGTATATCTTTTCCCCTCTTGTGATTTGGTTGAGCTGGGCGCTCTCCTTTTTTATGCTCAGAGCGAACTGAGGTCGGGTGCCCGTAGTTTTCACCATTTATGCAGTAAATTGCTATGCAGTCGGAGTTGAGGAGGACCTTGCATTCGCCTGGGTCGTGGGGCTCCTTGTATTTGACGCACCTTAATGTTGCCTAGTCGTTGGTAGTTTATGCATTGGTGAACGTCTTTCTTTTTTAGGGGTTCCCATTTTACTATTTGGTATAGTAGTGTCTTTATTTTCGTGAACTCGTTGGTGCTGATTTCACTCATTAGTTGCATTAAAAAGCTGCAGGAATCTGGGTTGATTTTGTTCGTTATTTTTTCTATGTGGACCTGCAGGATGTTGAGGTCTGTTAATTCTTTTAGGAGGTCCGTATCGGTGAAGCCTTTAAGTAATTAGATTTTTGGGTTTCTGTTGTTTCGGAGTGTAGGTGAACTATTTGATGTTCTGTTCCATCAGAGCACCATTGTCTTGAATGTATCTACGTTGTTTGCGTTGTGACGTGGCAAGTTTTGCCTACGTCCCTCCGAACCGAACGAGAGAGGCCGGGCCGCCCTCTGGCAGTGCCGATGCGAAACGGCCGATTGCGAGCGCTCTCCCTGAGAAATTCGAACCCAGAGGACGAGCATTTACGCGTTTTGAAACGTCGCGCCACTTTGGGCGACGCGAACTTGCAGGACCGCAACCGGGCTCCAGGGGAGCCCGCCACCCTATTTCCAATCGGAAGAGACGCTCTTGAAACCGGCTCGGGAGACAAATTCGTGCCGAAACAACGAGGGAAAGACGAAACCAGGGCCAACAAACCCGGAGGCACCGACAGGGAAACGTGGACCAGAGAAAAACATCTTCTCTACCTCGTCGCTGTCTCGCCCGGCAAGAAAAGGTCCACGGCCGGAGCGGTCAAGTCTTCCCCCCTTCACGAAATGCCGCTGCAACAGCATGGAAGCGGCAGAAGAAGAAATGCGATTTCCCGAAAGCCGGGGGGGCCCGCGCGACAGGATGCGATCCTGCGGAAAAACCGCGTGCGATAGGTCCGAGCGCCGCGACAAATGGAAATAGGGCAGGGAGTAGGGGGACGCCTCGCTTCCGCGTTACGGAGCCGTGCGAAATTGGGTCACTGGGTCGTTGGCTGCCGTGACAGAGTGTCAAAGTTTATATCGTACATTATAAAAGTAATTAGTGCCGCTGCCGAAATCGAGGGACGATTCAAAGGACGAGATTGCCGACTAGCCGCTGCGTCCAGTCGTTGCCGATGGTAAGCGCTTGTCAGGTTTCCATTATTTTGGTGCTCCAGTGATTCAATTCGTGTTGACTCGGTAACGTTTTCGCGGGTCCTTGTTCGCGTCGAACTACGACGAAACCGTCATTTTGCCGCGGGGCGGTTATTCAAAAGATAGAACGGTCGTCGGTCGGTTAACGAACGTGCCGGGAGTTTAACGTGAATCCGGCCGGATAGCGGGGGCCGTGTACCCGTCGTAAGACGGTCATACAACGCCAGTAGTAACGCGGGGTCGCGGATTCACGGGGGGCGCGTATCGTTGCCGATTTCGTGATTCGAGATTGTACGCCATCTTCGAGACGTTTCCCCGGTGGGAGGACGTGACGGTCCCGTATCGCATGCCGTCGGCGAGCGAAAACGCCCAGAGAAATTGTGCCGCGTTTTCCATCGGAATTCGGTGATTGTAGCGAGTACACCCGTGAATTATAACGACCATCTGAGATTGCCGAATTCGACGCGCCAAAACGAGAGAAATAGTGTACACGCGCGCGAGCGACCGACCTGCCGTCGCCATAATATCGCGATCGCGCCGGCTTGTAAAGCTCAGCTGCCGGCTCTCACCGGCAGCCTTGCCGTTACCGTCATCGACGGAATAAATGTTATACATGCCGAAAAAGTGAGTCGTTATTCCGTGAGAAACCTTTCCGCCGCGGGAAATGCCCCATACTCCATCCACGTAGGATCCTGCGCCCGTTCTCGAGTTATCCTGAGCCTCGCGCGGTGCTCGCGGTTTCGGACGATCCGTTTGTGCCTCCTAGGGTTATCTTAGGTTTCGTGGGATACTCTAGAGTGCCTGGCGCCCGAATATAGAACCATCGTTTCGTGAAAGTCCGAATCTGCGAGACACCGTTTGTCCCGGGTGAACCACGCATCGCGCGGCCGAGCGTGGCCCGGCCTTCTGCCCGTAAATACCCGGAGTCGCCAGCGTTTCCGTCCTTCCGACGGTTCGCGAAAAACCGGCGACGTGACAGCGTATACAGTGTGTTTGGATTGGTCGTATTGCTTTATAGAAAATTGGTTTTTATAGGGCGTTAGGTGCTGGAGTGTATTTATCAGCTCCGTGATACTGGAGTTTCTTACGTAGATTGGGGGTGGTTTCTTGAGATTCTCCGGGTTGTTGTTTCTTACGATGATGTCCTTCTGCGTCCCCTGTGTTGCGTTGTTCGTATCTCTGTCTTGTGCTGTAGGATCCGGTGGTGGGTTGGTCACAGGTTGAAATTTGTTGTCGGTGGGTACTATTTCCGTTGGTGATTGGGGTGTCGCTAATTGACTCTTGACCGTTTTTTTGTTTTTGGTTGTGACCAATCCTAGCGTGA
This sequence comes from Lasioglossum leucozonium, assembly GCA_028454225.1. Classification (NCBI taxonomy): domain Eukaryota; kingdom Metazoa; phylum Arthropoda; class Insecta; order Hymenoptera; family Halictidae; genus Lasioglossum; species Lasioglossum leucozonium. Next base: position 21,269,043 of record CM052212.1, read on the forward strand.
GTCGCTTATTTTGTCAGAATTTATTGTTTCTGTGGATTCAGTTAGTGGTCTTTGTGGTGCTATGGGTGATGGACATCTATATAGAGTTTCATATATACTAGAATTCCTTGAGTGCAGATGTGTATAATTTTTCCAGTGCGTTTTCCTACTTGGAACTCGTCGTGGTGTTGTCCGTTTTGTAGGTTATCTGTGTGCGGATGTCTTCAAGACAGTCCCCTCTTCCCTGATGCCCATGGTGGACAGGTTGCGGGAAGGGGGTGCGTACTTATGACGTTGGGGTTCACTGTCTGTGCTTACGCGAAGACTCGCGAGGCAGGCCCAAAGATGGCCGCCCTAATCGTTACGAGTTATTTAATCACTCTACTTATAATCTCTGTTAGGAGATAATCACAGGAGTTGCGCGTGGCTGTAGGAGCGCTATGCACTTTGTTTTGGGACTTCTTTTTACACGCGCGATACGTATGCGTGATGCTACTAGCGGGAGCCGCGTGAAACTCAGTGGAAATCGAACCCGGGCCTTACTGGTGGTAGCTGATCAGCTAACGCGATCACCCACGGAACCTTCCCATTTTTCCCAATCTGCGTACGGTATTTATTTATCTGGGAGGTCCTGATCCACATTATTATTAAATATACAATTGTATATTATAATTGTATATTGTATATTCATAATTGTTATATAATTTAATATATATATATGTAAATAATAATATATAATAGTAGTAAATAATCCTGTTGTTAGTAAGTAAATACATGTTATTTATAATTCAAAATGCAATTTTATACGTGAAATTACGTGAAATCGATTGAAATTAATAATAAAAATATGTAATGATAAAACATAATGAAATTTTAAAAAATGTCCGCCTAAAAATTTCGCACGCAACCGCCGCTCCACACCAGCTCTTGTTGCAACCTAGAAAAAATACTGTATTTCACGGGAACCAATGAAATTTTAATCGTCAATATCTCGTAAACTCTTGAGTATCTACCCCTATAATGGTATTGTATATTCATGAACAGGAGAACAAGATCACGGCCTCTCCTTGTTAGTTCGAGGATTTACTGTAATGCTCAAAATATTCTCGATCACAATAAATACATTTGCGTTTCTTCAGTTGCAGCAGACAAGTTGTAGCAATAATTTCATATTTAATGTCTAACAACCGTTACAGAAAGTAAGAGACGCCACGAATGGTGCAATGTAAACAATCGGGACATTACTGGTTGCATGGATTTCACATTCACAAAAATTTTTTTTTTATTCATTAGAAAATATCTCAATAACTATTAGCTTTTTTATCTCTGTAGACTATATGCGGTTGTAAGGAAGAACGCCGCTTGTTATTTGCTTTCACTTTCGAGATATTGCCGTTTAAAGTTCTGATCACTAATTCTTTATATAGGATATCGGTTAAATTACATTATTTTTTTGAACGTTTCGAAATTTTTGTCATGACTTTTTTCTGGTAAATACATAAATCCTATACTCAAGGCAATTAATCGCGAAATAACTGAAGAAACACTTCCATATGTAGATATCACTTGTACTTATCGATCGATTATAGAAATATATTAACCCTCCGTCTACTGTGCCAGAGTCGCAGATTTCGCGTCAAGCTAGAGTGGGGATGACCTCAAGTATCTATTAGTGAAGTATCGGTGTGAGTCAGAATGACTCCGGCACAAGAATCCGCGCTTTAATAGTCGGAGGGTTAATCGAAATGGAAAAGATTTTGAGCATCACTTGCATTAAAATTTATTTGATGACATCTCAGTAATTGTCAGTTTTTTAATTTCATGTACTCTTATAGTATCTTACTTAGGATTCAATCCTTTGTTCATTCGCTAGATTACAATTTATCATTTACATACAATAAAAAAACATGAAGTGACATTTTTATCTCGATAAGAAAGCAAACCAGGAAAGTACTAATTATTAAATTATATGTTACTCTTGAAACCATACAATTTTCGTTTCAACTATTTTTTCCATATACCAAATAGTTCAGAATTATTTACTTATTTTAGTAATTTATATATTATATTATGTATTTAATAAAATCAAATGAGTTTAATTCATCATTAAGTTGACTCATATTAATAAGTTTGATAAGAAATTATCTTTATTAGATCAGTGGAGAAATTTAATTCATATCATGATTGTGAAATAATATTATGATAATAATAGATATAATAACAGTGTCCTCTCCTTACTTAAAAATAGGTGGCCTTTTTGGAGAATAGCTTAACACGTACAAGGATAAAGGTTTCGACAGCAATTGAAAATCTGAAATCATATTTCGAAACGTATGTGGAATACGATCCAATGTTTGTACAACCACAACCATACAACCCTTGGATCACGGACGATCAAACATTTTGGCAACTAAACAACTCTCTGTTAGTATTTTAAAAATAAGTTTTCTGTACTATGATAGATCCTATTTAAAATGTGTATCATTTCCGTCTGTTAATATATTATATTCTGTGCATGCAGAGTGGACAGTCCAACCGAGAAACGTGTTAAGCGTTGGGCTCTATCGATGGAAGAGTTAATGTCTGATCCTACAGGTAAACACTTTTAAATCTAATGACATATTACTTTTTTTATGAACGATCATAAGCTAAATTCATCATAGCAACCTAGAAATTTTTAACTTTTTTCGATATCAACCTGTAGATTTTGACGAGAAAATTCCAAAAATCTAAATTTTAACGTTAGAAAGTCATTGGTTCAAAAGTTATCCGTATTTAAAGTTGAACAATTTTAGAGTTTTTGACAGGTGACGGGGTCGCCACGTTTGTATGTACTCAGCGTTGTTGTCAAGGTCAATATATTGATAAACTTTATGTTGATTAGTGGTAGGTTCGCTTGGGAAGCTGACCGTCAGAGTGGCGACGCACAGTGGTTCGAACACGGAAAAATTTCAATTTTTCGAATGTTAGATACATAGGTTTTTCATTACAATCTCATTTATTACATTGTTGGAGTATTTAAACCAATAAAAAATTTATATAAATATCAATTATTTCTAAGAATATTATAACATGACAGTTAGGAAACAGGAAACCTGCGAGTGTAAGTAATAAATGCGTCTACATAAAACGCAGTCACAAAAATCTAAAACATTAAAACAAGTGAACGATATAATAATTTTATTATGTCTAAAGTGTCTAAAGTTCATTACTTTTCACTGGTTTTAACAAATGATGCCGCTGCCATATTGGTAAGTAGTGAGCTGTTGCGTGTAATTTTCTGAGTGGCGACACTAGGTGGTACTACTTCGTACATATTACTATACTTATAACTTGTTGTTTGTGCATATGGCTGGAGGGGGCTCGCCCTTCCCCAGAACCCCTAGACAACTAATTGAGACTAACTCAGTATACTCTACCTGAACTATAATCGGAGTTCCAAACGTCGAAACCCCTAATTTCGGCTTATCAGAGTGCAAACCGCCACTACTACCAGTTAGTGGTGCCATCTAGCGGCGCCACTTATTAAACAACACACAATATGCCCGATATAGTAGTGCACTAGTAATACCACCGACGAGATACTATTAAAGACTGCCAGCTAGAACTGTGCCAGTACTCGCATAGTGCGAGTCGAGCTAAGCTCGACTCGAGTTTGCGGGACACACTAATGCGAGCTTACTGCCAACGAACGGCTCGCACGAAACGAACAGTTCGCATGAAGGGATAGATTCGAAATAAATTCAAACATAATGTGACATCGTGCGAGTTATAGCGGGATGATCGGCACATCGATATTATCAAACATTTTACTATATTGAGAATGCTAAATGTTTGGGATGTTTTATTATATATTTTGATAGTAAAATGGATATAATGTTGAGTAATGTAGATTCAGAATTTGTATAATGCAATAACAATTGTTTCCTCAAGGCTATACCCGGGTTTGGTGGTGAAATTCACTCCCGGCGGGATTTTAATCGATTTTGGTGCAATTTGATAGCTTACCGAAAAGATCCCTCTCTGCTAAGTTTCAGCCTCCTGTCTCATCTGTAAGGGAGGAATGTAAGGGAATTATGGAGGAAATTCGAAGAACCAGGTTTTGGCCCATTTTCCGCATTTATTGGCAATTAAAAATTCTGAAAAAAATGACACTTTTCGGATATTAAGTCACATATTAGTTATCATTTTTAGACTTTTCCGTTGCAAACTCTGGTTGTAGAAAATAAAAAACACGAAACAAAATCGAAAAAATAAAGATTTTGTATAGAAAGAGTACAATCACAGATTTAATTTAGTAATGCGATATTATCGTAAGTTCAATGCTCAATTTTTTTTTGAAATTCCTGAGTGTGGTGCGTCTAGTTGAAAAAAAATTACACACTATCTTTTTAGCCGTTTTTCCAAAGTTATATTTATTTTTTCTGAATCCTAAAAATATATTATTTAATGTGTATGAAACATTTCTACGTTCAGAGAAACATTTTCCAGACTTTAAAACTTGTGTAGTGCAAACCACGAAAATAACACTATCTTCGTTATCTACTAATATGTTGTTAAAGCATTGTAATAACATCTTTTAGCTATGTTTAAACTATTTTGAAATAACTTTTGGGAACACATTTTTGGATTACGTTCGGCCACTAGTCATTTACGGACGCTTGCACCGGCGTGAGCGGCTCGCACAGAAGCGAATGGCTCGCATTGAAGCGAACAGTTTGCATGAAGGGATTGACTCGAAATTAATTGAGGCGTAATGTGCCATCGAGCGAGTTATAGCGCGTATGATATTATTAAACATTTCAGTATATACCTAATTCTGTTTTTACACGATAGATACGTTCTCGAAGAATACGTGTAAAAGAGTCGTGTAAAAAAATATATTGCATCTATGGAAAAATAGAAGATTGGTTCCAGTTCTAAGAAATCAGCAAAAATAATACAATAAACCATGAATTTTCATGTTAGGATCTTAAACATTTTATTTCATAAATATTGAACATGTATCATACAAAGTAAATTATCATTTGAAAAGGAAAAAAACATGTCACTAATTCATGAACACAAAAATTAGGCAAAATAATATGAGTTACATATAAAAAGATTTTATTCGTTGTCACTTTCTGACAATAAACGCATACGTTTGCGTAAGACTGCAATATTACTGCTATCACTAGAAATGTCTTACAATTAGTTATCGTCTTGCGGTGAAGGAATTGAGTGTACTAACATAAGTCGCATTTAGTCCGATCAGCCGTAAAACGTCTCTGAGACATTTTGGTTACATTTGGCCCGGCCGACTTATAATGTCTCTGAGACGATATTGTAAGCTAAGGGGTTAATAAAACAAAGGTTTTAAAACTATAACTTACCATTTATTGACTTTTACGCAAAATTATTATAATTCCTCGTCTCCAATGTCGCAGTTATAAAAATAAAAGTAAAGCAAGAATTTCTTCTTAGAATTTGGGTCGATCGTGTTAAATCAAAATAAGTCGCGTAAAAAGAGAATAAAATTTTTTTTTCTAATTCGTGTTAAATAAATATCATGTTTTTCGATTTTCTTCCATAACTACCCTTACAGATGAGACAGGAAGCTGAAACTTAGCAGAGAGGGATCTTTTTGAGTAGGCTATCAAATTGCCCAAGTTCGATTAAAATCTCGCCGGGAGTGAATTTCAGCACCAAACCCGGATATAGCCTTTAGGAAACAATTGTTATTGCATAACTACCTTCAATAAAGGTTATACAAATTCCGAATCTACATAACTGTTGTGTGTAAAAGCTCTACGTTTTGTACACGTATATTAAAATACATATTCTATTAACTGTGGTAAATAACATTTATTAAACTTCTAGTGATTGATAAAGTATGTCATCGACCTTTTCAGACTCCTCGTATTCATCTAGTTTAGACCATGCTACTCCCGGAGTCCTGACTGCGTGACAATCCTGTATACCATATCTGATCAGGATTTCATCTATGAATATCCCTTGGCCCAATAGGAATCCTCCTTTAGTTCTGTCGATGCTAATTCCTAAAAATTCTATGTTACCTGTTAATACTCTCATTCTAAGTTGCCTATTAAGTTTTAGTATCAACGTTTCTATCACCTTAGCATCTTGACCGACAATAATGCAGTCATCTACGTAAAACCCTACAGCTAGAAAATTGTTACATTTTTCTGTAACGAATACGCACGGATCAGCTTTCGTCGATTTCAAACCTTGGTGATGATTTTGACTAATTTGTCGTACCAGTACCTTCCCGCTTCTGGCAAACCATACAGGCTCTTTTCAATCAATAGCACTTTCCCTCTTTCAATATTGACACCTTGAGGAGTTCTTATGTATAACTTCCTCTTCAATCTGCCGTTTAGGTATGCAGTCTCAACATCTACAAACTTTGTTTGAAAACCCCTAATCGCTGTTATTGCCAATAGGGTACGTAGAGATTCTTTTCACATGACTGGGTTGTATGAATTTTCATAATCTCTGCCCATCAGTTGCTTTGACCCATCAGCAACTAAGCGTTTGCATTGTTTGATTCTTCGACCGCTCTCCATGCTTCGTAACTTTTTAACGTCTTCAGTTCGTACTCTATGGTTTCCAACCATTTTTCTCTTTCTTTCGATTGCATGACATCGTCATAGTTTTTCGGTACATCTTCTCGACTCATATTTGCGATGTATCTCCCGTTAGTCTTCTTTCTCTTGATGATCTTCCCACTCCTTGAATCTGTAATTCACGTCCATTCTCCTCTCTCATCCGCGAATTCCTTTCTATTAAAACTTCGTTTGTATCTCCTCTTCGTCTGCCTGTTGGCGCTGGTTCTGCAACACGTATTTCCATATTCGGTTCTGCTTCTTCTTATGTGTTGTCATTCTCGGGTGTATCCGTCTCATCATTTTGACTTTGATCCTTTAGAGCGATTTGATTTTCATCTTTGAGAACTTCTTCGCTATTATGATATGTAATGACATAGTCTAGCGCCTCAGGTTCTGTGTTGGCGTTCATCATATATCCCTTTTCCATTTCTATAAATTTCACATCTCTACTCTCTATTACCTTGCTTTCCTTGACATCATACAACATAGTCTGTATGCTTTCCTATTTCTCGAATATCCGATAAAAATAGCTGCTCTCGATCTCTCATCGAATTTCTTCCTGGATACGTCAGTATTCCTGTAAAATGCTTTCCATCCAAAAACTCTCATGTGTCTAATGGATGGTTTCCTGTTCATCCATATCTCCAACGGTACTGTAGTTTTCTTCTTTATAGGGGTAATATTATGGATGTACGATGCAGTCCATACCGCTTCTGCCCAGAATTCTTGTGGCAAACCTGCGTCTAGCAATAATGTTCTTGCTATATCTATTAGAGATCTATTAGCTCGCTCTCTGTTAACCCGTTACTTTGTGGTGCATGTACCGTTGTCCTCTCGCTTTTGATCCCTTTTCCTCTGTAATATCTCAATAACGGTTCGTTAACAAATTCAGTTCCATTATCTGATCTTACATACTTGACCATTCTTTCTTTCTCATTTTTACGTTTTTCTATAAACTCCTGCAACCTGCTTGCTGTTTCACCTTTCGATCTTAAGAATTCCACGAATTATCTTCTGCTGTATTCGTCCACTATCACCAACATGTATTTGCTTTCTCCTAGTGATGTCTTTGGCATGGGACCATACAAGTCCACGTGTAGTCTGTCTAGTATCTGTTGATTTTTTTCCACTTCAACATCTGGAAATGGTAATCGATATATTTTGCATACATGACTTACAAGTTTAGCTTTCACTTCGGAACCTGGATAACCCATCTACCAGCTGTTCGTCAGTAATTTTCTGCAGATATCTATAGTTGAGTTGTTCTAACCTCCAATGCCTCAGCTCGTGGTACGCTTCCGCTGCATTCAAACATAGCTCTGAATCGGGTTTCTTCCGCTTTTGCTCAATGTCAATCCGCATCATAAATGCGTCATTTTCCAAATTCCCTTCAGCAATTAGCTCACCTGTCTTCTTGTTGTAGACTTTAGCGCCGTCTTTGTCAAGAATAATCTTTTTACCTCTCTTTACTAAACTTGGTACAGACATGAGATTATAATTGAGGTCCGGAACATACAGAGTGTTCTCCAGTCTTACTCGTGTTGTTCCGAGCTCTTTCCTATTGCTCAGTACATACATTGTACCACGACTCTCTGCCATAATGCTCCGCCCGTACTCTGCAGTATTTCCACCTTTTCTGGTGTTTGGTCCGAGACGATGTGTCCTTGAAAGGTCATATGTGAAGTGCATGCGAAGTCTAACATCCATGTGACCTTTTCATCTTTCGATGTATTATTATTTACATCGAGGTTTTCTCTGACACTCATCGCATGTTCGTCGAGATGTTCACACATATGCTGTTCTGTCTTTATAATTATTTTTATAATTACCTTTACCTCGATTTCCGGTTCGATTCCATTTATTGCTGGCACGATGCCCCTTGCTACCGCCTTCGTTGCTTGCATTACTATTTCTCTCTGACTGATTTCTCGGCCTGTTTCTACAGTCTTTTGCGAGATGGCCAACCTTATCACAATTGTAGCAGCTACCTCTCTTCTGTTCCATGACCCTGGATGCCTTGGCCCCTGTTCCAACTTTTGTCTTATCGTATTTCCTCTCGAACCTTAGTAACGTTTCATCCTGACGATATGTCAGGATTTGAAGATATCGCTGTGGTTGCTTCAATATCGCTGTGGTAGTATCTATTTCCGTACCCAATTCCGAGATCTCGGTTGCTAAGGATTGGACTCTTGTCAGATATTCGTCAATGGGTTCCCTTTCTAGTTTTTCGATGCGAGCTAGCTTCATTCTTAATTGCGTTCTTCTCTGACGCTCCGTTCCTTCATGCCGTCTCTTTATCGTGTTCCACAATATCTTCTGTCTGCTGATAACGTTAGAATGATTTAGCAACGGATGCTCCATCGTTTTCGTTCTTCACGGGCTCATCCTGCACTATGATCTCTTGGTACGAATGCTTCGCCTTGATTAACGCTGCTAACCTCATGCTCCATAGTACATAGTTGCTGCTCGTTAGTTGTTCTATCCTTGAGATAGCGAATGATGTAGATTCGGCCATGTTTACCTATTTTACCTTATCGTAGCACGTGCTTCAAATACGTTTGAAAAAAAAACACGCTTTAACTCAACCACGTTTCAACTCCTTTGAGCTCAACCTCGTACCGTTCAACCACCTGCGACATAACCTCTTTCAGCTCAACCACGTTTTTCGAATTCGTTTGAGGTTAACCACGCTCTGCTACCAAATTGTTGTGGTTAAACTTCTAGTGATTGTGCACAAAGTTCTTACGAGGTACACGATACTTCAACATCGAGAGAACCTGTTTTTTACGTGGGGGAAATGCGGAGCGGGGGGGGGGCGGGGTTATGTGGGACTCTCCCCGGCCTAAAGGGCCAGGGCATACCCAACTAAAACACCTACGGCGACCTCCCTAATTGGGGGTGATCGGGATCTCGAGAACGAATGTGACTGACCACCCCCAGCCCCTGGCTTAAGAGCCCCACCCCAACAAAGGTCCTATACTATAGGACCCCGTGCGGGCCACCTACACGGTGTCCTCAATCCCAAGGGGCAGCCCCCGAAGACCCCATTCCTCGCTCGGTGATGCAGGAGCCCTGCCGGTTCCTGCCCGGCCGAGGAATGAGGTCTCCGTACGCGACAGGGAGGGGAGAGAGACAAGTTCCGGCTCGCCCACTCCCCTCCCCCTGTCCCTCCCCCCGAAACGCCCTACGGTGGGGGCGACCGGCCAATGCGCAATCTAAGCGGGGAGGCATTGAGAGAACCTGAACGAATGGTTACCCCTCGACCGTTACGCGGGAAGACGCGACTACCTCGTTTTAGGTCTGTGCGCGCATCCCAGTGTTCCTACCTATTAATGTTGGGAATCCTATATTGCACATTATATCCATTTTACTATCAAAATATATAGTAAAACATCCCAAACATTTAGCATTCTTAATATACTAAAATGTTTGATAATATCGATGTGCCGATCATCCCACTATAAATTTCGAGTCAGTCCCTTCATGCGAACTGTTCGTTTCGTGCGAGCCGTTCGCTTCTGTGCAAGCGGGTCGATTCGCTGCTACTAAGCTCGCATTGGTAGTTTGTAATGGCGCGAGCCGCTCGCTTCATGCGGGTACTCAACTCGGCTCGAAAAGCGAGTTCCGACTCGACTGAAACTCGGCTCGCATATGCGAGCTTGTCTGCAGGCCTATTCGCCTTCCCACACCGACCGAAAATCTCCTCAGTGACCTTCTGCACCGACGAGATGCCGTCAGTGTCCTTCTGTTTCTTACTCCAGCCAGAATATTTCCTAGAGGGCGTACAAAAATACCGAATTATTCGAGTACACAGTCTCCTATAAGGCTGGCAGTCTTTAACGGTATCTCGTCAGTGGTAATACCACCCAGCGTCGGCACTTAGAAAATTACAGGCAACAGATCCCAATATGGCATCTGGCATATGGCATCTCAACACAAATTGAAGAAAGAGGTAATTTGAATAGTTGAATTAATGTTTAATTTAGCACATTACCACGTTACCGATGGAAACGAGTATCGCCGATTTAGGACACAGACATAGACTTAGGATCAGTACAAACACTGCAAGCAATGCATTTTTCTGTCCACGGTTCTGAATTACCGATTCTGTAGAAAATGCTCTGATACAATAGCGGTCTCTATCGAAATAGAGCGGTCAGGTAGTGAACTACTGATTTTACAGCGTTGTCAGAATTAAAAGTGCAATGTTGCCGCATTATATTCATACAAAAACCATCGATGCTCGCATCGAAAGCATTTGAGCGATTCCTTTCCTGCTTGTCGGAGCTGTCAAAATTCAGAGAAATATAGCTTATTAATTTAAAATGTAGAATTTTCAATCATAAACACGATTATCAAACAATCATCTGAATATTTGCTGATTTATTCAAAAAACTTTTTAATTTTTTTAATTAATCTAATAAACACAATTAACTGCAACTTAAATTGTCAAAATATAGTGAATTCTTATTTGTATAGGCATAAAAATACCTGTTTTATTAAACTTGAAAGTCGTTATTTTAAAACACGAGAATAATAAATATGTGTGTACGCATTAAATAATTATGAAGAAAGTGGAGCATTGGTTTAAAATATGTAAAATTATTGCAATATGCTTTCTTTAATAATACGAGCAATATAACAAAATTAATTTTACTATAATTCGTATTTTTATTATTCATTCTTCGTAAATACTATTCTCTCTGTTCAAATATACACGCCATATTCATGTATGACTTCCAAATCATATTAAACATCCGTAGTAAAAATTAAGTATACGGAATATTCAATTCTTACTAATACGCCTAAATTCGCGAATTATCGGTAACAGTGAGCGGTGAGGCAATACTAGTGCAATTATGAAATTTTTAGTGAAATTTTATCAATATATTCGTCACATTTTTCTGATTACTCAATTAAAATGATACCAAACAAGCAGCTATAATTTGTACATGTACATGTGAATAATAATTGTAACATGTGAAGCATAATTTATACTTTATCATACATTTATCATACATGTAACACATGCTATATATAATATACGTTTACTTATCACTTAACGTATATAAATATATATATATATATATATATATATATATATATATATATATCAAATGAATCTTACACGTTGAATTTAATTTACACCATTTTTCTGGGTTGAAGTTCATTTGAAGGTCATATTGTGTTACATGCATGAATTCATTATTTTGTCAACTAGAACATTACGTTAACGAAAATATATCATTTCATTTAAAAAGACATCGATAACCTTGAAATCTCATAGAAATGACCTTGAAATTTTTTTTTCCCTTTACACCGTTATATGTGGCCCTTCACAGTGTAACTTCGTCCTACGAAGTTTTTTTGTACAACGAAAAGTAACGGAGATATTTAGGTGTCCTGCTTTATTGAATTTACCAAAAACTTCTCCGTTAGCCGGAAATGGGAGGTTCCTTGGGTCATTTGAAGCGACATTTTCCTTTACAAAAATGGCGTCTGCGGCTTTGTTTAGGAGATATTAACGAAAAATATGAACCAATCAGAGCGCGACCTAGAGCGGCGAGCCGGGAGGCGAGCGTTATCGGTACACCGCGATGTCGCAACAAACAAAGAGTTTCTCGATTATGTCCCCGATTTCAATGAGCTTTGGATATGTTGTCAAGACCATGATTCTGAACAACATTTCCCTTTAGACTTTTTGTCTTGCGGCTTTAGTTTACGAGATATTTGTAAAAACTTTTACACTTGGTCATTGAAATCGGTGAGGATCTACATCATTCTTACCCGATTTACGACAAGTTTATCTGGACGAAAGAAAAAGCAGAAATTGATTGCATCACTTATTCAGCCGTAAGTCCATTTGCTGCTTCGAAATGTGTGTCACTGGGTCATTCGGTGACGAACTGCACAGATGTCTTCAGATGTACGACAGTATCGAAAGCCAAGGGTTGTACCGGTCAGGTCAACGAACTGCACAGCTGGTGGTAGATAGCAGGTATACGACAGCCCGGAGATGTGCGGTGAAGTCAACAATCCGGACTTTTCACTTTCAAATGTTTTCGCACTGCGAACATTTCACGGCGACAGTCGATGCACTAAAATCCATGGATTTGGACTGACTGCAGTTTTCTCAAAAAGCTTCGACCACCTCCAAATATCCCCACTACGAAGCAAACCTAAGGATACAGGAACATTATGAAAAAGCTCGTGTTTTGCAGAAGTAGAAAGTACAGCCTTCCTCTACGATGGAAAACAGGGATCTTCGTCTCCGCGGAAGGGATTGTGCCATAAATCCAAACTCTACAGTTGCTCGAGAGTATACGTAAGGTACCGAAACGGAAAAATTTTCTCCTGCACACGTCGAGTTTAGGAAATCTTAGGAGAAAGGACCAAGGCTTTATTACACGGTTTAACTGCATCGACGCTGTACTGTGTCTTGCGGACACACTTGTGCCTTGGTCCTGCATCGTCCCTCAGACATCGCGGCTAAACTCCTCAGCAAGGTCAAGCGACGCACACCGGAAACCTTTCAGGAGTTAATTGCATGGCCCAAAAAAACTTCCTAAATTCTACATTTACCGGAGAAAATTTTTGAAAAATTTCATGGAATCTGTGTAAAAGTGAAAAGTCCGGATACACCTGAAGACATCTGTGCAGTTCGTCACCGAATGACCCAGTGACACACATTTCGAAGCAGCAAAAGGATTTACGGCTGAATAAGTGTTTCTGCTTCTCCTCCCGTTCGGGTAAAGTTGTCGTAAATCGGGTAAAAATGATGTGGATCCTCACCGAGTTCAATGACCAAGTTTAAAAGTTTTTACAAATATGTCGTAAACTAATGCCGAAAGGCAAAAAGTCTAAAGAGAAATGTTGTACAGAATCGTGGTCTTGACAACCTATCCATAGCTCTATAACCTTTTCTTTATATACGTATGTATGTATATTATATAAGGAATAAAGGTTCGCATCTCCATGCAATGAACAGCAGAGAGGTTTGAACAAATCAATTTATAGTAGGCAAAATCTGGTAAAACAGAGTATATTCTCGTTCTTGACTTAATTGTACAATTAGTCGATCAGTCCGGTGACTACCTATCTCTGCCCGAGCCGCCAATCGTTGGCTTGAAGATTCATGCATCGATGCATATACACATATACAGGGTGAGTCACCAAACGTTAGCACCTCAAATATCTTTGTTGTTTCTAAAGATACGTAAAATATGATA
>CM052212.1:21282958-21296244 GCA_028454225.1 Lasioglossum leucozonium
ACAAATAGCTATGCACTAATAATAATTCCAATATCACTTGTATTGCAGCACGAATCACAGTAAACAGGTAATGCGATCAGTTGACTGCGGATTCCTCCTTTGGGTCGCCAGCGAGGTGAAAATGTTTATTAAATTGATGAATAGGATTAATAAATTGGTCGTTGCACGACATTGAACCTGCCTATTCCTTAAAATCCACAAGGGCATTCCTAATAATTGCCCTATGGAATTATCAAGCAGAAGGGATCAATGTCCTTTCACTTTTTAACTGGTCTCACATAAGTAATTTTCTTGAGATCGCATGAAGTGGTATCGAATGTGTCCATAAATGTTCAATTGAATCCTCACAAGTGTTCACAAGAATTCACCACATGTATTCAAAATGCTTACCGGAATCGCGCACAACTAATTCGCGTTTGATGTTTCCGCGGGAATTTGGTGTAGATCTTCATTTGTTTTATCGATCGGGCATTGGTCTCATCAACTGTATTGAATCAGTGTGCGTACGAACGCAAGCGTGTACGGGCGATTCCTCTTGTATAACTCCATTTTCTTAAAACGTTGAAATAAGGTGTTTTTTATGTGGATACTCTTGAAAACTTCACATTAATTATATACTAATATCTTATGTTTCGTGTGTGAAAGTCAAATTCTTTTGTATCAAACGCGAATTAGTTGTGCGCGATTCCATTCATCATTTATGGACACGTTGGATACCACTTTATGTGATCTCAAGTTAATTATTTATAAGTAATTACTTATTACTTTCTGTTTAAGTGAGAGGACATTGATCCCTTCTGCTTGATAATTCCATAGGGCGGATATTAGGAATGCCCTTGTGGATTGTAACGAGTAGGCAGGTTCAATGTCGTGCAACGCCCAATTTATGAATCCTATTCATCAATTTGATAAACATTTTCACCTCGCTGGCCACCCAAAGGAGGAATCCGTAGTCAACTGATCGCATTACCTGTTTACTGTGATTCGTGCTGCAATACAACTGATATTGGAATTATTAGTGCATAGCTATTTGTTGACAAATGTGAACAATGATCGCGATTGTGGGAAAATTTCATGGCATCTGTATGAAGGAAACATACGATTTATTTATCATTTGAACAATGAAAGTGGAGGTCCGGAACAGCTGTGCAGTTCGTTGACCTGGCCGTACGTCTCTTACTGTTCGGCACTGCCGTATACCTGAGATCAGCTGTGCAGTTCGTCACCGAGAGGACCAGTTACCCTTATTTCGAAGTAACAAATGGATTTACGGATAAATTATGTGAGTTTTTACAATAATTAATTCAATCAATTTCTGCTCTGCTTCTCTTTTTCATTTCTTTGTCGCGGCGGACCGCTACGCTGGCGGTAGTAGATGTAGCTGGTGTGCCAGACAGTTCGCGTCTAACTCGCGCTCAGATTGGTCCGTGTTTTTCGTTAATAATTCCCATACGAAGCCCCAGCTGACATTTTGCAAAAGGAAAATGTCGTTTCAAATGACCTCAGGAACCTCCCATTTCCGGGAGTTGAGGGAGTTTTGGGACACCCTGTATATCATACATATGCGTGTGGTTACCGGATCGCTTCCAGACGTAGAGTGTCTCATCGACGGCTCGCGTCGACTTCCTTCGATCGCTATTGGGAAGGGATCCATGCGCACGCACTCGTGATTAGTGGGGCGATCTAGCCATCCTTCGTCTTGGCAAGGATAGAGCGCGTCGTTACGGGTCGTCATGGTGGGAGGCAATTCCCGTGCTACACGTGTGCGAGATACCTATGTTACCGACACGGTTACAGCTCATTGAAATCGGAGAGGAGATAGTAGTATGATAATCGAACGGTTTTCAATTACAAGTTTTTACAAATATCTCGTAAACTAAAGCCGCAAGGCAAAAAGTCGAAAGGGAAATGTTGTTCATAAAATTGGGGACATAATCGAGAAACTCTTGTTTGTTGCGACATCGCGGCGTATCGACAACGCTCGCCTCCCGGCTCGCCCCTTTTGGTCGCGCTCTGATTGGTCCGTGTTTTTCGTTAATATCTCCTAAACAAAGTCGCAGACGCCATTTTTGTAAAAGAAAATGTCGCTTCAAATGACCCAAGGAACCTCCCATTTCCGATTTACGCAAGAGTTTTGGGACACCCTGTATATATATATGTATGTATGGAAGGCGATGGGAGGAAGTACGAGACACTTGGACGCGAACGGTTACAAGAACAAAAAACACTATATTTACAACGACTATTTACACTATTTACAACTGCGCTGGGGCGCGAATGCACGTTTCACAGAATGCCTGCGTTCGGGTGATCGCAACTTGGTCGCGAGTACAGGTGGAAAGTGTTCGCGTCCGTCTTTATTCAACTTTTCTTTCTCAACTGCCCCGCACCGGAGGCGGTGTGTCGCGGGGAACGCGTTGCCAAGCGGTTCGGCAACGAACCTCGCGTTTGAACGCGCGTTTAAACTCGCCAGCTACTGTTTTCGCCGGGAGTCGACTCGGTCGCAGCCTTACGAATCAAATATGCTATTTCTTTACATATGTATTCTGCATAAAGATAAAGCACTGTTTCTTTGAACGAACAAGAATTGTACACATAAAAAATTCTAACACAATTAACTGTAACTTAAATTGTCAAAATGTAGTGAATTCTTATTTGTATAGACATGAAAAAAGTGCAACCACAATGTCTAAACTCTAGCGAAAAATGAAGGAATGAGGGATAGAAGGTTTGATGTAAGAACGGAAGAAGTGTAGACAGAGATAACAATAACAACAGTATATTAAAAAATGAGGCAAAATACAACAATGAACAGTCAACGACCATTGCCTCGCTGAAAACACCGGTTCTCGTTCGATCACCGAAGTAATGCGGCGTAGGGCGGGGGACGCACTAGGATGGGTGACCGCTCGGTAAAAAAGCCGGGAAGTGGCCCTCTGGGTGCGTTTCACGTGTTGTTGGCAAAATAGGTGGTTCGGAACCCACCTTAATAAAAAGTAGGTCCCGCTGAAATTGGAAATTAGGCGATAGTTGAGGATTGGTAAAGGGAGAAGTGGTGGAATGGATTTGAAACCCTGAGGGGACCAAATATCATTACATACATACAACAATGAACAATAGAAAAATGTATAAGGATAGAAAAAAGGCATAGGATCGTGAAGCACACGATAGTACGAGCCTAGTCGCGAAGTACACGATTCGGAAGAGATTCGAAAATACCACGTGAAGCGCACGAGATGTATAGTCGAGATATAAACGGTTGATAATAGCGAGAAGCGCAAGCGAGACTAGCAAAAAGCCCCGAGTTGAGCCGTGCAGCCCTATTTGTGCGAGGTGAGCTATCGGTTTTGGAAGGAAGAAGGAGTAGCGACTTTGAAATCGAAAAGGAATAGACAGCACCAACGTTCGTTTGGGCAACGACCTGGTAATTGGTGCTGCACGGGAGACAACGGATTTGGCAAAAGGAAAACAGGAGACGATAGCTCACACGACAATATTATCGAGGTGAACGCACCATCGTCGCAGCGAGGTTTACAAACTCAAGCGTTCACCTCGTCGACTGTTGTCAGTCGAGCAGCTGATTCGGTCGGCGGTACACAAAAACTCTCGAAGCGCGATCGTTTCTTGTGTACTATCGACGGCTCGATCGTGAAATATAAAGACGGCGAGAAATTCCGATCAAACCAATGCTTTACCGGAGAGATAATGATAATGACTAATTAAATGATTTCGAACACACAATCAGGCTTGTTTAATTAAAGTTGCAAGTTCTTATTTTAAAAGACAACAATAGTAAATATGTGTGTACGCATTAAATAATTGGAAAGAAAGTAGAGCATTATATTCTTTAAGAGTACGAGCAATAAAACAAAATTAATTTTACTATAGATCGCATTTTTGTGATTCATTCTTCGTAAATACTATTTTCACTGTTCAAATATACGCGCTATATTCATGTATGACATCCACATCATTAGTTAGTTAATTCTTTACTCTATTTTGTTAAATAGAGATGGCGTTGGAGAGCCGGAGCTCTATCTGCCCAAGGTCCACCACCACATCATATTAAACATTCGTAGTAAAAATGAAGTATACGAAATATTCAATTCTTACTAATACGCCTAAATCCGCAAATTATCGGTAACAGTGAGCGCGACACCGAAATGGTACGGGGGCTCTTAGAGCCCCCCGAAGCGTCAATAGAAAAGACCATAAGATGCAATGTCTGTACTGATCTTAAGTCTGTGCGAGTATTCTCGTTTCATTGAAATATACGTTACCGACGGGAAACGAGTATTCTCGTTTTACGACAAGTGTGTGTTTTTCTAATAATTTCTCCGACAACGGAATTACTTATGACAGTGGTGTAAGTTATATTTATTAGTCTTTTTCTGACAGTTGAATACATTACACTAGTTAATTTGAAAGTTTATCTTTTCTATATCATTAATTCTATATTATTAAAACCACCCGTCATATAGGAAAGTTTTAAAAAAGAGGCCCATCGTTAATTTGTTAACATAACTTTTTTACGTCAAAAACATCGAGGTAATACTTGTTGTTGCTAATTGTGCAACACACTTTGAAGTACACATCTAACCAGAATTTGGCTGCGAATTCTTGTGCAACTGGCACTGAGATTATTTTTTTCTAAATAACTGTAGTCAGTCGCATAAGTATTAATAGAATTAGAAGGATTTGTTTACAAAATGACCTGAAAAAAAATTTCTATAAAAATAACAAAAATTCATAAAAAGGCACTTCTAAAATTTTTTTATATTGACCCCTTTTTAATATGTAAAGAAAATTTGAAATATGTGTTTTGTAGATCTCTGTTTGTTTTATATATGCTAAACATTTTATCGAAATCAATTAACATAAAAAGTGGTGAAAATCGTAATCTGCTTAAAATCCACAAATTCATACATCTTTCGATGCGCGTCCTTTTTTCCTGGCGTTAACTGATGTACAAAATGTATAGTTATTATATTTTTTTTAACTTGTTGTTGCATTGTTAATTATATGATCAACCATTTCTTTCCGAAATTTTCACTTCGAATTTATATTTATTAATGACCTCGAAAATCTTGGAATATAAAGTTTTATGTAAAATGAACCAATCATATCGATGCTATCATATTTTTTCCTAAATTTGGCTAGTTCAGACCTCTATGACGCATAGTTACAAGGGAAGTCGTTGCTTCAATTGCAGTGAAGATTGGCCGAAGGTGACCGAGATTTCATAAAACACAATTAATTCAATATTACACATTGCCAAAACGATCAGTGCCGGAACAAAATCTATTAAAGAATTTGCCGCATGCTTCCAGAAATAAATAATCAGCATAACGCAGAGGTTTCCAATTACATAGCCCATTTCGATGAATGTATAACAACTTTAAAAAAATTTTTTTTTGCCAAATAAGCCTTGTAACGATCAGTTCCGAAACATAATCTATTAAAGAATTTGTTGCATGCTTTCCACAAATTTTCAAACCTATTTGTTGCATAGTTTGGTTCTTACTTTCTTTTTTTTTTTTGTTTTTTGGTATAATGATACCACTGTGCGACGTTCACTACATATCAACATGACGGCGCCCTTACTTGTCAAAAACTGTGAAAATCGCTGAACTATAAATACGCATAACTTTTGTACCACTAATTCTATCTTTAGAAATAGGAGTTTCGGCATTTTCTCGTTAAAATTTACAGGATTATATTTTAAAATGTTAAAAATTTTCGGTTTCCTCTGGTGAAGTTTATCTATTAAAACTACTAATTTCTATTTTTCATTTACACTCGTCTCAGAGACTACATTGGCAAGTTTCACAAATGAATCTTCCCCCTATCAAATAGAAAACCTAACATTACGTCAAATAAAGTAAATGTAATAACTATTTGTAGATTTTATGCATTTGTGATAACAATACTTAGGTGAAACACCAATTGGTAAATATTAAGTTTAGGGGAAGCAGCTGGGATGAGACATATCATGTCAAGAGATGAAACGATAACAGACAGAGAATTATTATATAAAAAAATTGTAAATGTTGACGAAAGAGGAATTAGCTCCAATAACCTTGAATTTGAATTATGTTGTCAAGATCTACACTCTGAACAACTTTTCCCCATACATCAACCCGCCATGTCGCTCAGACTTAGTTTCCGAAATAATTGCAAAAAACATTTGTTAAAAGGTTACAAGTACAAGCTGTCACTGAAAGGTAATTAAAATATACAAAATCGAATACAAGATCTCGAACAGAAGGTACAATCCAAGTAGGTTAGTGGATGTTCCACATTTCACATGGATCTCTATATAGTATATCTCCGCTCCCTACCAACCTAACCACCACCCAACTTGGCCAATAGCTTCTCTTTCATACCCGAATATGATTCTATATATTTTAATTACCTTCCAGTGGCAGCTTGTACAAGAAAAAAGTGTACTTGTAATCTTAATTTAACGAAAGTTTTTTGCACTTACCTTGGAAACTAAGGCCGTGCGACGGATACATATATGTACAGGGAAAAGTTGTTCAAAATGTCAGTTGCTCAAACAATAGTTATCCACTAATATCCGTAATAGTTATCCACTAATTTACAAATAGATTAGAAAATTTTAATGAACCCCAGCATTCCCTACGATTTATTAAAATTATTATAAAATAAATACAATTTTATTCACCTTCTGTTTCTCACAATTGATTTAGAAAATTCGTATTTTGCATGAAGGTGCGCAGTTAAGGAATAACATTGCCGTTATCATCATATTCGCTCTGGACATATTAATCATATTCACAATATCTACTGGATGGTCCACCTTGAATTTATCATGTCAACAGAAATCTGGAAGTACAATTGTGTAACTATCCACAGTTCTTGAAAAATATAAGTTGTTTCACAATACAGATTTTGAAAAACACAAACCAATCAGAGAGCAACTATAGCAGCCGGATTCCGGCGCGACCAATGGCGATGATTGCCACCTTCATCGAAATCTGTCGCAAAGTCGGAATCCGTCCGCTGTAGCTGAAAATGTATTGGAACATTACAAACGTCTTGATACGTTCCTAACAGTTGGCGTTATTTCCGTAACAGTCGCACTACATTACACAAATATTGTGTACAGTGATGTACTACCATTAATATTTAGATACTTTTCAAAAAGGCGATAAGTTGACTTTTTAAGAAGATAGAACAATTTGGGTTAAACTTCATTTTTTGGAACCATAAATGTTGCATTTTTTTTGTATAATCTTGCAGATTTTGATGAGAAAATTTCAAAAATGCAGATTTTAAAGCGCGCAGTTCAATCGTACAAAAGTTATACGCGTAAAAAATGGAGCGTTTAGAAGCGTTTTTGATTGGTAAGGACGCCTCCATGTTGGTATGTATTCAGCATCGTGCATCGTATAAAGATCAGAGCCGCTAGATGGCACCACAAGCACACGGTGATGTCGATAACATAGATTTGCAACCGTAGTCATGACGGCCTGATTCCCCCCTCCCCCACCCGCGAATCTAACCATGATAAACTTGAGTTGTACTCTTGAGATCCTGTATATTAGGGTTTGGTACGGTAGAGACTCCGGAAACGCCTGCTTTCCCCACTAACAGGACGCACTATAGCAGTGATGGGCGCTTTTGTCCGCGCGGAAAAGGAGGATCAGTGAAACTTCCCCTACTAACGACTCTTTCGTGCAGCGCGCACCTTCGCTGCGCAGCTGTGCCTCGCGCCTTCGCTTCCCACCTTGTACGGCCCACCGCAGCCGATCATATTCGCGGCTTCTTCTGTCTATCCACGAACCGTTGTGTCATAATACGTGTCCGTTCTGCGAAGCGTAGAGCAATCTTCGCGGATAAAATCTTATATACCCGTTCCTAGTACAGAGAAGTAGTCGTAAGTTATTACATAATTCGCAGAGCGGATGCACAATATGACACAACGCTTCGTGGGTAGACAGCAGAAGTTACGCACATGGTCGGCTGCACGAAAGAGTCGTTGGTGGGAGAAGCTAGCAACTCAGGGGCCCCTACAGCGCCCACCACAACTCTATGGTAACGGTGGATGCTGATGGGGGACAGCGGATGCTATGGTGAGGACGGTCTTGTCTCAGTTGAGACAAAAATGTCCTTCCCTGCTGCGTATGATTCTCTATATTTTAATTACTGTTCAATGACAGCTTGTCCCAGACTAAAGTGTACTTGCAAAGCGTACTAAGAAATCACATAACATATCAAAGATAGTCGACGTGCGACGCAGAGTACATACCAACATGGCGGCGTGGCGCCTGTCGAAAACGCTTAAAATCGCTCAACTTTGCACGGGTATAACTTTTGAACGATTGTACTCCGCGATTTCAAACTCGCATTTTTGGTGTTTTCTCGTCAAAATCTACAAGATTGTATAAAAAAGGGAAAGATTTTTGGTTCCAGAAAGTGGAGTTTAACTGATTTCGGTGCTGACAATTTTGTTAATATCAGTGTTATAACACAGCTGACCACACCTCGCGACAAAAAGTTGGCACACCTGCTATTAAAGTATATATACCATTAAAAAACATTATTTCATTACATGCAAAGGCAGAGTTTATTCGTACCTGGCTATTAGTTCGTGGCAATTAATAAGTACACAATGTTCTTTTTTCCACATCCATAAAAAACATTTAATGTGAGCGCGCCACACCTATTCGATATTATCCTACGGAGACTTCCAAAGAGAATCGATTGTACCTTTAATAAATGTTGAAATGTATGTAATGTTACATAGATATGTATGTAATGATATTTGGTCCCCTCAGGGTTTCAAATCCATTTCACCACCTCTCCCTTTACCAATCCTCAACTATCGCCTAATTTCAAGCGGGACCTACTTTTTATTAAGGTGGGTTCCGAACCACCTATTTTGCCAGCAACACGTGAAACGCACCCAGAGGGCCACTTCCCGGCTTTTTACCGAACGGTCACCCATCCTAGTGCGTCCCCCACCCTACGCCGTTTAACTTCGGTGATCGAACGAGAACCGGTATTTTCAGCGAGGCAATGGTCGTTGATATGTTACATAGATACAACGGTACCGTTTTTGACGGACGACCTAATACCTCAAACACCTTGTCTTTACCGATGCCGATGAGAAATAAAAATTCTACCGATTCGCCTGTCTTTGTTCTGTAAGGAGACAATCCTCGCAATTCCACGATATTTTGTCTACTTTTTCAGATACTACAGAACCATTAGTTCTTTCTTTTTATTAACAACTCGGTTTTTTGAACTGTGAAGAAGCCAATTACCACCTCGCGCTAACACCACATTTACGCAACACTAAAAATGACCATTTTACGTTACTTCATACAAATAATAAGAATGTCTCTATTTAATTTTTTAATCATTTTTTAAACAATATGTACTAAAAAAATGAATTTGTTGAATAATTTCTTATGTTTACTCTTTTACAATGTCAATAATCGTAAATAAAAAATTAATTATCGCTGTTAAGTTTGCTATAACAACGCTGTGATTGGTCCGTATTTTTCGTTAATAACTCCTTAACAAAGTCGAGGCCGAAATTTTCGCTAAGGAAATAATAACATCAAATATCCTTAGGAACCACCCTTTCAAGATTTTCCGATATTTTTAGGACACCCATATCATTGAATTCGCATTAATGACATCTACAACATTATAAAATAAAAAATACATTTTAACATTTAAAAAGTGAAGGTGACGTTAATTTTTGTTCGAAAAACAAATTTTAGAAAATTGTTATAGTGCAATTTTGTTGTGTTGAAATAACAGTAAACGTATACATATAATATAAGATGCACTAAATATAAGAAAAAACAGTTCTTAAACATAAACATAATTAATAAACATACTACACAGAGTAAATATTAATACACACACTAAATATTAAACAGAAAAATACTCAAGTTAAATGGAATAGAATAGAAACTACACCATAGTATGTAAGAATCTATGCTAAGCATTTCTGATCGCTCTATTTCAACTGAAAAGAAGGACAGAATTTTGTATTATTTTGAAATATTAATAGCAATGCAAAAAGGCTATAGCCGGGTTTGGTGGTCAAATTCGCCCCCGACGAGTTTTTAATCGAGCTTTGGCAATTCGATAGCCTACCCAAAAAGACCCCGATCTGCCAAGTTACAGCCCCATATCTCATCTCTAAGGGTAGTTATTGAGGAAAATCGAAAAACCAGTTTTTGGCCCATTTTCCCCATTTATTGACAGTTAAAAATTCTGAAAAAATTCTGACACATTTTGGATACTAAGCCACATAGTATGTATCATTTTCAAATTTTTCCGTTGCAAACTGTGGTTGTAAAACGCGAAAAACACGAAAAAACGCAAAAAAAAAATGTAAAAAATGCAGATTTCATATAGAAATCGAAAGAGCACTACTACAGATTTAATTTAGGAATGATATATTATCATAAGTATTATGCTCAACTTTTTTCAAATCCCTGAGAGTGGTGCGTCATAGTTGAAAAAAATAAAAACCACTTTTTTCGGCGTTTTCCCTAAGTTATACCTATCTTCTCTGAATTAAAAAAATATATTATGTAATATTAAACATTCCTACGGTCAGAGAACTTTTCCAGGCATTAAAACTTGCGTAATACAAAAAAAAATAAAATGCTAAGTCGTTATATTCGAATATTTCGGAGATACTTTCAACGGCGCCGGTTGGTGCAGCGACTATGGTGTCAGACTGCGGAACCGCTGATGACTTTTTGTACCAGGTTCGAATCCCGCCCGGGTCAATCTTTTCTTTTTTCGCTTCCTCACCATATGGTTGTTTGCGTTTTTTGCGTTTTACAACCACAGTTTGCAACAGAAAAATCTGAAAATGATACATACTATGTGGCTTAGTATCCAAAATGTGTCAGAATTTTTTCAGAATTTTTAACTGTCAATAAATGGGGAAAATGGGCCAAAAACTGGTTTTTTGATTTTCCTCAATAACTACCCTTAGAGATGAGATATGGGGCTGTAACTTGGCAGATCGGGGTCTTTTTGGGTAGGCTATCGAATTGCCAAAGTTCAATTAAAAACTCGTTGGGGGCGAACTTGACCACCAAACCCGGCTATAGCCTTTATGATGGAAAAGAAAAAGCTGGTTGAAAGTGTAGTAATGGCGCGATTTAAGCGCGACGGAGAAGCACGATCTAAGCACGTTCGCCTACCCCTTCCACTAAGGGGCATACTCCGTCAGGGCCCAAGAAGATCGAGCTGCCTCGGTCGCCGAGCAGTGTAATCCGATACCGGGTCAAGTATATCGATGTGAACCACTACTAATCTAATTACAAAACTTCCTTATTTTTTATTATTTTTTGCGGAACTTTCACTAATTTATTTCTGGCATTTTTCTGTGTAAAATGACACCAAATACAATATAATTTGAAATGTATTTAGTGATTTAGTTGATCGTATGGAGTAAGTTTTCGGCCGCTCGGTCTGTGTTTACTTGCGCTGTTCTTTTCCACGTTCGGCGCGATTGGTAAAGTCACAAAAGAATAGTAGCCCTACACAATCTATGTCCGAGCACAGTCCCGAGGATCGCTTAGATCAAGAGATTTTACTGTATTCTTAATGCAGTTTATACATCAAAATGTTATATAGAACGTTAATTAATAGACTATGCGTGTAAAAAGATAAAAAAATATAAAACGCATCAAACTAACAGATTACCACATTTAACATGTCAAGAGCCACGCCGCGGCGTTAGGATTTCCGTTCGTGCTTCACCGATCCTGAAGAACCGACCACAGATTTTAGGTTGCCCAAAGGTAAGATCACAGTGGACCCGACTTCGTCGCACATGCACAAGCGTTTCAAATGATCGATATCGGATTTCTGCTATAGAAACTTGTAGGCGTCCAACGCGTCGGACGAAAAACAAAATGATTTGAATTTCCTCCGACCATCGTCCGACATCCGTTGTCCCATGGGTTGGGTTCTATTGAAATCTCTCTCACAGACCCCGACCGTTTCGTCAAATACAGTGTTTTATCGATAAATGGCCCAAGTGTTTGGCCTAGAATTGTCCCAAAACTATCCCCTCTACAGCGGGATATACCCCGTGAGGGGCCTTGAAGTTCGAGAGGCTGCGGTCGATGAGATGTGTACCGTAATACTAGTCGGGTATATGCGTGTGAGACCGGGAGACCACTACTAATACAGTGACCAAACTTGCTTGGTCAAAGTTCCATAAAAAATAATGAGAAATGAAGAAGTTTTGTTATTGGATTAGATATGTTTACATTTTTCGGCGATCGAGGCTCACGGGCTTCGTGGACCTTTTCTATGTTCGGCAGAAGTCAAAGAATAGTATCCCTGACGGATAGTTGTCCCTGACCGGACCCGTGCTTTGGACAATTATCGATAAAACACTGTATCGGGCCACTGCGGCACAAACACATGTCTCCCGAGGCATTCGAAACGCTCGTGCGGGTTTGCCGAAATCGGACGTTGAATGAAGTCGGATCCACTGTGATCGTAGCCTAACGCTTCTGTTTATACTCAGGTTCGCTTAGCAACAGCGGCCTACTTGACGGCTAACTGTAGACCTGAACGGAACCGTAATCAAAATAGACTGGGCACTTAATGTGTTAAAAGTAAATATTTTATTACCTCGTAAAAATTTGACAATATTATTGTACAGATGGGACAAAGAAGAGACCTATTGGAATCTGTTTTTAATTTGCAAAATTACAAAATTAATTTTTTAATCGGAAAGAAATTTTTACAATACTATACTACTATTAATTATAATAGATTATACTATTATTAATTATTTAGAATACTATTGATTAGAATGGAGATACAAATCAACACAATTTAACAAATTTTTGTTTTAAAATTCATAAGCGTAGTCTGTTTCTGTATAAATCAGCAGAAATTACAAAATTTACAAATCTGTGTGTTATAAATAATAATTTTAAAACTAGTAAATTTATGACTTAAATCATGTTTATATTCACATTATAAATATATGATACAGGATGGTAATATGATCTATATATATATACAGGGTGTCCCAAAACTTCTGCGTAAGCGGGAAATGGGAGGTTCCTTGGGTCATTTGAAGCGACATTTTCCTTTACAAAAATGGCGTTTGCGGCTTTGTTTAGGAGATATTAACGAAAAACACGGACCAATCAGAGCGCGACCTAGACCGGCGCGCCGGGAGTCGAGCGTTGTCTGTACGCCGCGCGTTGCGATGTCGCAACAAACAAGAGTTTCTCGATTATGTCCCCGATTTC
>CM052212.1:21296344-21330058 GCA_028454225.1 Lasioglossum leucozonium
TCGACCACCTCCAAATATCCCCACTACAAAGACGAACTAAGGATACACCCTTGGTCCTTTTTTCGAAGATCCCTGTTTTCTATCGTAGAGGAAAGACTGTACTTTTTACTTCTGCAAAACACGTATTTTTTCATAATGTTCCTGTATCCTTAGTTCGTCTTCGTAGTGGGGATATTTGGAGGTGGTCGAAGCTTTTTGAGAAAACTGCAGTCAGTCCAAGTCCATGGATTTTAGTGCATCAACTGTCGCCGTGACATGTTCCCAGTGCGAAAACCTTTCGAGTGTACAGTGAAAAGTGAAATTCGGGATGTTCTTCTTTTAGAATTGTTACATGTTGTTGGATTGTTGTTAGAATAGACATTATTAAAATATTGACTGTGGAAAAATTTCATGAAATCTGTGTGAAAGTGAAAGTGAAAAGTCCGGATTGTTAACTTCACCGCACATCCCCTGGGCTATCGTATACCTGCTATCTACCACCAGCTGTGCAGTTCGTTGACCTGACCGTACAACCCTTGGCTTTCGGTAATGTCGTACACCTGAAGACATCTGTGCAGTTCGTCACCGAATGACCCAATGGCACACATTTCGAAGCAGCAAATGGATTTACGGCTGAATAAGTGAGTTTTTAATTTAATCTAATCAGTTTCTGCTTCTTCTCTTGTTCGGGTAAAAATGATGTGGATCCTCACCGATTTCAATGACCAAGTTTAAAAGTTTTTACAAATATCTCGTAAACTAAAGCCGCAAGGCAAAAAGTCTAAAGGGAAATGTTGTTCAGAATCATGGTCTTGACAACATATCCAAAGCGCATTGAAATCGAAGAGGAGATAGTAGTATGATAATCGAACGATTTTCAATAAGTTTTTACAAATATCTCGTAAACTAAAGTCGCAAGCCAAAAAGTCTAAAGGGAAATGTTGTTCAGAATCATGGCCTTGACAACATATCCAAAGCTCATTGAAATCGGGGACATAATCGAGAAACTCTTGTTTGTTGCGACATCGCAACGCGCGGCGTACAGACAACGCTCGACTCCCGGCGCGACGGTCTAGGTCGCGCTCTGATTGGTCCGTGTTTTTCGTTAATATCTCCTAAACAAAGCCGCAAACGCCATTTTTGTAAAAGAAAATGTCGCTTCAAATGACCCAAGGAACCTCCCATTTCCCGCTTACGTAGAAGTTTTGGGACACCCTGTATATATATAGCCGGCTGCTATTGGTGTTAGAAAGAAATGCATCAAATCGAACTTGCTTGGTTTCGAGGGGGCTTTAATCTGATGTTAGTACCTTTTTTGTAGGTGGACGCGTAAAGGACGTATGAAGGTCAACTTTATTTTTTTTAATGGAATGTTGTTTTACGTACTATCGGGTAGAACCTTTTATAACGCGTACAATGACCTATGGGTCAAGGTCATTCGTGGTCTGGTTAAGCCAATTGTGATGGAAAATAATTTACATTGAGGAAATGATCGAGCATTGTTCATTTATGTATCTAACAGCAATATACGCCTAATACAAATGTTCAAACTGGCGACCTTGAACATTGATGGATGCACTTAAGCGATGCTTAACGGATAATACAGCATGTTAAATTTCAGTTGGGTTTATATATTAAATATAATTATATATATTAAATATATATATATATATAACAGTCTTGCATATATGTTAATACAAAAAGTACTTGTAACTTATTGCTTTCTGATACAGGCCTACAAGAATTCACAAATTACTTAAGAAAAGAGTATAGTCATGAAAACATACGATTTTGGTTGGCGGTTAAAGACTTAAGACGGAGTTTTCAAACGCAAATACCTGATAAAGTCAACGAAATTTTCAAGTATGTATAATAATGAACTGTTATTTTATAGTCACGAGATAAACGGATTTAAATAAAGCTAAATGTTATTCACGTTACTCGTTTAGAGAATTCCTGGCACCTGGAGCACCCTGTGAAATAAATATTGATGGGAAAACGATGGAAAAAGTTCATCAAGAAATGAAGAGTCCCAGCCGATTTACCTTCGATTCCGCTGCTGAGCACGTTTATACTCTACTTTTGAAAAAGGATTGTTATCCTAGATTTATTCGCTCTGATCAGTATCGAAATCTTTTAGCAGCTGGTGTACAACCTTTACAAAAAAAAAGGTACGCTGCACAAGAACATATGTATTACACATATAGTTTCAATTACTCCTCTATAATATGCATTCTCATACACTATGCATAGTAAATAATTTTCATTTAACACGTTCCGTACCACGTGTATCATGGGTGGTACATGTTAAATTTACCATTCAGGCCAAGTGTATCACGAATGAAATACGCTAACATATTTATTTAATGCGCCAAAAACATCATGGCCTGCATGAAACGTTGAGCAAAAACAGTACCGCACGGAACGTGTTAACTCAAATCATAGGAACATTAGTTTTGAAATATCAGACACAGACTCAAGATCAGTACAGACATTGCATCTTATGTGCTTTTTGTTTAGGCTTTAGAGGGCTCTAAGACCTGCCATACCATTCCAGTATCGCGTACAATGTTACCTACAGTTCACAGATTTAGGCATATTAGTAAGAATTGAGTATTACGTATACTTTATTTTTACTACAGATGCTTAATATAATTTAGAGGCTACACATGTACATGGCGCGTGTATTTGAACAATGGAAATAATAAAAATAATAATGTACAGAGTTGGACATTATTTAGATAAAAAATTATTTAAAAAACAATTCGAATAAAAAATACTTCAATCCTTACTCGTTATCCGAAGGGTCTTGTTCGGCGTGGATTATTTATATTAGGCACAAGATAGGTTATTGCTTAACCTAATGTTTATTTATACCTAAATATATACACTTACAAATACAACTTAGCATAATTTTTGGCGATACCGTGTAAGCGTCACGTGCGCGAGATCACTACAAACGAACCAACTAACTGCTCGCGCGTGCGCCGTCTCGCCAGAGGCGCTTCGTGTCCTCCAGGAGCGTATACAGGGTGTCCCAAAACTATCGTTCTTCCGGGAAATGGGGGTTCCTGGGGTGATTTGAAGCAACATTTTCCTTTGCAAAAATGTCCGCCGAGGCTTCGTTTAGGAGTTATTAACGAAAAATACTGACCAATCAGAGCGCGACCTAGACGCGTGTTGGCAAAGATGGTACGGCGCGTCAGAAGGACCCCCTCACTGGAGCGTTAGCGGATCACCGCGAAGAGGAAGTGAACAAGCGAAAGAGTAGGCAATTTAGAATTACGTATTGTAAAAACTCACTTATTTAGCCGTTAATCCACTTGCTGCTTGGAAGAGTGGGTCATTGGGCCATTCGGTGACTAACTGCACAGCTGGCCTCAGGTATGCGGCAGTGCTGAAAGCCAAGGGTTGAACCGGTCACGTCAACGAACCGCACAGCTGGTGGTTAATAGCAGGTATCCGATAATGTAAGGCCCAAGGGATGCAGGGTGAGGTCAATGATCCGGACCTTCACTTTCACTGTTCTTACGATAAATAATTTTCCACACTCGCGATCACTGTTCACACTTGTCACCACATAGCTATGCACTAATAAAAATTCCAATGGCACTGGTATCACAACACAAATCACAATAATGAGGTATGAAATCAGTAGACGGCGGTTTTCATGCATTTGTAGCAAAAATGAGTACGTGCAATTTAAAACAGTACAGAGATGGAAAACTGCAATGTATTATTTATAAAAATGTATAAAATACAATGTATAAAAATGAAATATCTGTTTGGCTGCTGTTCCTTGCAACAGCAGCAGCCAACTTTTATTTTGCATAAAAACCCGCAGTCTACTGATTATCACTATTAAAAACACAGTCTAACAACCGTGAGTTTTGATAACTCTTTGGAGATGTTCTCTCCACCACGGCTCGAACGACACTGATTTTCTGAAAAGGGAGGTCGTTCTTCGTGTCGAAAATGCACGCTGTAGCACGGTTACGAAAACGACGGGGTGGATTGACGAAAAACAGGATACGAGAAGGACCGCTGTAAGACTAGAATTTATGGCAATCACATGTTTCGGTATTCCTGCAGACTGGTACGCAGAGTCAATGAGTAACTGTTCGAAAACGTCGTCCGTCCTTCTTTTAGAAAGCGCCGTCTACTGATTTCATACCTCATTATTGTGATTTATGCTGTGATACAAGTGTCACTAGAATTTTTATTAGTGCACAGCTATGTGGTGACAAGTGTGAACAGTGATCGCGAGTGTGGAAAATTATTTATCGTAACAATAGTGAAAGTGAAGGTCCGGATCTTTGACTTCATCGCGCATCCCTTGGGCCTTACATTATTGGATACCTGCTATTAACCACCAGCTGTGCGGTTCGTTGACCTGACCGGTACAACCCTTGGCTTTCGGCACTGCCGCATACCTGAGGCCAGCTGTGCAGTTCGTCACCGAGTGGCCCAATGACCCACTCTTCCAAGCAGCAAGTGGATTAACAGCTAAATAAGTGAGTTTTTACAATAGGTAATTATAAATTGCCTACTCTTTTGCTTGTTCATTTCTTCTTCGCGGTGATCCGCTAACGCTCCAGCGAGGGAATCCTCCTGACGCGCCGTACGATCTTTGCCAACACGCGTCTAGGTCGCGCTCTGATTGGTCAGTATTTTTCGTTAATAACTCCTAAACGAAGCCCCAACGAACATTTTTGCAAAGGAAAATGTTGCTTCAAATCACCCCAGGAACCCCCCATTTCCCGGAAGAACGACAGTTTTGGGACACCCTGTATAACAAGCGTACATATACACGTGTAGATTGTAACAATTAACATGTAGTGATTGTTTACAACTCCCAGAATATTTTGTATCGGAAAATAATATCCTCCGTCTAAAAATTCAAATTAATTACGCTGTTGTATTAACATTTGTTGTGAATGTGTACAAAACAGAAATTTTTAAAAGTGTACGTATGACCATCAGATGACGTGGTTGAACGCTTAGAACATCTACAAATTAAACATTTCAAAATATTTAGCAATTTTGTATTTGCATAAACAATTAAAAAAATTAAAAATTGTTTTTAAATAAGTCAACAAATATTCAGGTGATTGTTTAATAAAATTACTTACGGTTGAAAATTCTAAATTTTAACGTAAGAAACAATGTGCCTCTGGATTTCGACAGCTCCGGAAAGCAAGAACGAAATCGCTCGAACGCTTTCGATGCCAACACCGTCGTTTTTGTATAAATATAATGCGGCAACATTGAACTTTTGAAGCTGTCAACGCCGCAAAACCTAGCGTCCGTAGACACACATCTTTTGTGTTGCAACGTCATGTAGTTCACTAGCATCGTACCACTGCATTTCCTACAGAGTCATTAATCCAGAACTGTAGACAGAAAAATACATTGCATGGATGTCTGTACTTATCTTAATCTACTAATCACAGGGGATCCGACTTCATCCGACTTCGGCGCACACGCACGAGCGTTTCGAATGCCTCGAGAGGCATGTTTTGGTGTCGCAGTGGCTCGAAATTGGACGAAATGGTGGGCGTCTTTGGTAGCCGAACCTTTTCAAGTGCTTCGAGAGAGATCTCAATAGGACCCAACCCATGGAACAACCGACGTCGGACGATGGTCGAAGGAAAATCACATCATTTTGTTTTTCGTCGGACGCGTACAAGTTTCTATAGTAGAAATTCAACTTGGGGCACTGCGAGCACATCGGCCGACGGAATCAGCCGTACCGGCCATCAACCCTCGTGCGTGTGCGACGAAGTCGGACGTCGGACGAAGTCGGATCCACTACAATCACGGCCTAAGTAATGGCGTCGCGGAGCGTCTAACGAGTAAAGCCGGCAGGAGGCACCACAAGCATACTGTGATGTCGATAACGTAGATTTGCAAGCGCAGTCGGGTCGGTCAAACGTCTGGCGATCTCCCCCCTCCCCCACCTACCTTTGTTTACATGGAGGCAATCTCTATTACGGATATCTAGCCACCCTCAGGAGGAATAGACTAAGCGGGACTTCCCTCCCCCCGGCCCGTTGGACGCCCGAAAAGCGGGCGAAGTATAGTCCTCCATGCCCGTCCCTAAAGCTCCTAAGGGGACCCGTGATCCGCGCGCGTATTTCAAACCAATGTAAACAAGATGACAAAATGACCTCCCCTCACCAATGGGCCGCCCGTTGAACGACTAAGCTTCCGCCTAGCCGTCTGGCGACCTCGGTAGGCGCCTTTTCTGACCGCGTAGAAGGGGCCGGTCCCCTCTCGTGATCAGCAACGGCGTCTTCGCTCGCGCTTATTGGAGACCCAACGGAGGCACGCGATTGGTGCATACCCTGGGTCTGCGCCCTCCCAAGCAGCTAGGATCGATATTACGCTACCGATTCCGCTCCGCTTCCTCCTTCTGGAGTATCATCTGCTCACAGAAGGAGGCAAACCCCTGACAGGCCCAGTAGCGCCACTGCTGCCACCTAGCGGCTGTGCCCGTTAAATGGCGTGCGACGCCACAGACTAAAGGAATTAGATGCTGTATCGGCACGATAAGGTAGAGTGACAAGGTTATCGACAAATTAGTCAGTTTTCGTTCTTACATAAGCAAATTTTTGCTGGACAAGGGCTCATTCGTAAGAAAAAGGTTCAATGTCGAGCGCGCAGTTCATGATTTGATGAGATTATGCAAATATTTTGTAATGTAAATGTTTAAAGTAGGCCATAATTGATTATGTACGGCTATGGAATCTAAGGCATTTTTATTCCATTGTATGAGTTTTCTGGATAAAATCGTGTGCTGCGCGCTCTATAAAATATCTCCAGCTACAAAATGAGCTATATTTTGTCTTGATTCTCTGAAAAATAAGGCACAAAAGTGACATCGCGTTTCAGCATAACTTTCTGGCACCAGAATTCATGATGGCAATAATGTACAGTGTGTCCCAAAATTCGTTAGTTTCCCTGAAATGGGTCGGTCCTGAGGTCATTTGAAGTTACATTTTCCTTTGCAAAAATGTGCGCCGCGGCTTTGTTAAGGAGTTATTAACGAAAAACGCGGACCAATCAGAGCACAAGCTAGACGCGTATTAGCAAAGATGGTCCAGCGTGCCAGCGGGTTCCACTGAACGAAGCGTTGGTGGTGCGTCGCGACGAAGAACAAGAGAAGAAGTAGAAACTCATTGAACTAAAAACTTACTTATTCAGCCGTAAATGCACTTGCTGCTTCGAAATGTGTGTCATGGTGTCACTCGGTGACAAACTGCACA
The DNA here is from genome assembly GCA_028454225.1 of Lasioglossum leucozonium. Classification (NCBI taxonomy): domain Eukaryota; kingdom Metazoa; phylum Arthropoda; class Insecta; order Hymenoptera; family Halictidae; genus Lasioglossum; species Lasioglossum leucozonium. The sequence goes on from CM052212.1 coordinate 21,303,592, forward strand.
CCTGGCATCAGGTATGTGACAGTTCTAAAAGCCAAGGGACGTACGGTCAGGTCAATGAACTGCACATCTGGTGGTAGATAGTAGGTATATGACAACCTAATACCTAAGGGATATGCGGTAAAGTTCAGACCTTCGTTTTCACTTTCTAATCAATAAACACGTAGTGTGCAATTCGTTGTCCTAGCCGTATGTCCCTTAGCATTCGGCACTGTCGGATACCTGAAGCCAGATATGCAGTTTGTCTCTGAGTAGCCCAACGTCTGAATAAGTGAGTGTTTAATTCAATCGGTTTCTGCTCCTTCTATGGTTCGTTGTAACGTCGCGGCGCACTACCAATGCTTCACTTAGCGGACCCCGTTAGCGCGCCGAAAAATCTTTGCCAACATGTGTTTAGATTGCACTCTGATTGGTCCGTGTTTTTCATTAATAACACCTTAACAAAGCTGCGGTGGACATTTTTGCAGAGGAAAATGTCACTCTAAATAACATCGGAAACCGCCCATTTCAAGGGAGCGAATAAATTTTGACACACCATGTATGTGCAAAACAAGTGCACTTCAAAAATTACTTATTCAAGCTTTATCTCGAGAAACACTTCAATGTGTACCACGTGCTCTTATCGATCGATTATGCAAATTTATTAATTGTAATTAAGAGCATTTTAAGCATCATTTCTATTATAAATCATTTGAAGAATATTGCATTAACCATTGTATTAGTTTTCTATGTCATGTATACTCTAGTTTATTATTCTGGAATCAACTGTCTCCTCAACAGCAAGACTAAAATTTACCGTTTATAATAAAAAAATTTAAGGTGAACTTTATTTGTCAACGAACAGAAACCAATTACTATATGTTACACTCATAATTAGATTGCGAAACTTTGTACATTTATGACATGTGCAAGTCTGTCAAATGCAAAAAGACGAGTATGTCAACAAAAAATAAATGCGTTAATATGTTACGTGTGCCATCAAGGATATGCAAAACACTTTCTTCTCCTTCAGATTTTTATAAAATAATTCATGAAAATGAGGATTTGAATAAAGATCCGCAGTCTATTCATGATCATACAACTTTTGTTTCAACCATGTTCATATACTAACTAGTTGATAAGTAATTTAGGTGGCACATTTAGTTGAATCACCCTGTATTTCAGTGTCAAAAGGATCATATTTTACGATAATATTTCGATATTGTAGATTTTTTACCTTCGGTGGACAAACCAAAAAGAAACTTCCTTCGATTTCGGCCACAACACCTAGCACTTTACAACATGCTGCAGGTAATACAACCGGCGGTGGTAGGGGAAGCGATCGAAGTTTATCTGGATCTGCCCATGAGTTAGCTGTTTGTGGTGTTCGAGATACAACATCAATGCCCCGAGTGCCGCACTCTCACAGTCAGTCGAATCTCACTGACATACCATACAGGTGCACAATATTTTTCTTGTATTATATTTGGGTGATGCTCACTGTGCAGATATTCTCATTATCACACTTTTTTAAATGTTCATCAATGCTTTCTAATCAATCTTAACACTTTTTTTTTAAATATGTTATTTCTCAGTGAACATAAGAACAAAATAAATATTTGGAACAAATGGATCTTATATTTACTACTTTATTATATTTGCCAAATTCTACTTTAGTTTACAGTGGGTATCACGATGTTTGTGAATTTTTTCCGGAATCTGTATATCTATGCGTATCAGGCATGTTGAAAGTACAAGGTGATCCCAGTAACCTGATCAAGCTATAGTTCTGTTTCAACCGAAGTGAAAAACATATTTTAACCACACTGTTTTTGCTAGCTATCGTTCTATGATACAACTTCTCATGCAAGTTCAACGTAGTGTACATACAAGTGTACTTTCTTTCTAAATAGAATTAGACATAATATCAGTTGCACAATTTGTGTTTTGAAAATAAATATTATGGATCATATAAAGTTATTGAACAAGTAATTAACACTTCATGAAATGCTTCATTGTTCTCAAAAACTTACAATCGATACTAAAACATTATTTGAAATTTAATTGTTCAGTGTGATCGGGAGTCAAATTAAGAAATGATAATTATTAAAACATGACTGAGTCAATTAAATGTAAACTGGACTTCTCTGATCGTATTTCACGTGCCAAGAAATAGTTGGTACGTGGTACCTCTGGCACTTTTTATCCTTGTGACCAGTAGAATACGACGCAACCGAAGTTCAAGGTCATATTAATTTTGCGGCACCTTTCTTGCATCAATTTCCACTAAACCGAAGCTGTAAAATCACGCTATGACAGTGTCACCAGATGAGGGGAGAGAGCACGAATTGAGGAAAAAAGCTCCCTTCCTCTCTTTGATAGGACCGGACACGTGCACGATAGAGACGAAACGCATCACGTGACCGGACTGCGGCGGAAATGTGGGGAATAGCGTCATACAAGGGGAAAATATAGTGGGCACACAAGTCGTGACATATAATTTCTTTTCACACTGTACAATTCTACATAGAATACAACGTCTGGTTAATATTTGGTTGACCCTCGTAGATTGAACAAAGCTTGTTTTGCAAACTATAACCTTTCTGTTCCGAGAAAAATTGCGGAAGAGTGGTATAGGCAATACTAGTCAGAATTCAGTAACTAGATTACAAATCATTCTTTCTACTATGAGATGAATATAAGAAAAACGTTGCTCGAAAAATTATAGAACAATCAAAATGAATGAATTGAAGTGCACTTTCTTTAAACATTACTGATTACAAATGAAAAATGTTATAGATCGTTACATTCGGAAACAACTTAGTAAACTGTTGTATTGTAACGGTTCCGGTTCGTCGGTTCGGCTCTCGCGGCGGTGTCTCCTCGTGCCGGAATTTGCTCGTCGGACCAAGAGGGTCGACGGCGAGGAGAATCGGACGGTGCAGGATGGTTCTGAGGTTAAGAGAATTGACACGCGTATGTGTTTTTATGCCGGGCTCGCTGCTCGCGGACGCGGGGTTTTCGCGATGTATGCGGGACGGCGCGAACGATTCGCGGGTGAACCGTGTGCGAGACGATTTCCGCGGGTGCGCCGCGTACGGGAATACGCGATGTGCTCTTTCGCGGTCGCGGAGAGTGTCGTCGCGGTGGTTACACGGTCGCGGAGATGATCGTCTCGGTCGCGAGGATGTCGGATTCGTCGCGGTCGCGTTCGCGTACGCTGAGAGTTCGCGACGCGGGTGATATGCCGGACCTGGTGCGCGGCGGTTTTACGGCGTTCTGTAAATCAGGGCCGAAGCCGTGATTTCCCTGTCACGGGTCGGGATTTTCGGTCCCCGTGAGATCGATTCGCCATCGACTATGGGGCCTCCCGTGACGGTTCTACGGCGTCGAGGAGAGCTCGCCGCACTCCACGACGTTCGTACCGGATCGCCCCGGCGGTCTCAGTCGCCCTGAGATTGTGTCCTTGCCGGACTTGTAGGAAGGTGGTACACCAACCTGCGGATACAAAACGTGAAGCGTTTCGGGCAAGCGGGGCTATACTTACAATAGATGGCTCGTTCCGGACGGAAAGTTGGAGACAAGAGAGAGTTTGGTCTCGGCCGCGGCGTCTTATATAGCCCGCGGTTAGTGGTGCGGGGTGGTATTACGCGGAAGTTCCGGCGTCGGGGCGCATCCGTTTTGCCGTATTTTGGCATCCGGTTCCCGCCAAATGTATTCGGTGGTACGGGGTTCGGTGCGGTGTGTTTGGTTCGGTTCGCGAGTTTGGTGGTCCGGTTGGTGGTGGGGAACGGTCGGTTCGGTACGCGAGTTCGGTGGTACGGTCGGTGGTGGGGAACGGTCGGTTCGGTACGCGTTCTTTGTCGTTGTCCGGGCTCGAGCGGTTAGTAACAGACCTGGCAACGTATAGGTCTGTTACAGTATCTTCAGAAACATAGTATAGTTTCACTGGTTAACGACTAATAGCAATAGATTATTTCTTGTTTAACACGAGCAAATATGTTTGGTTTAATGTATTTTTTCTATCGTTAAGTAATATTATAGTAAATAAATTACCGAAGTAGATTGTTTTAAAAGCTACCCAATATGTATAAAGGAATATGTTATTAATCAGATATTGCCCCTATGACATGCTCATAATCTGATATTTTCTTCAGTTCAACTCCATAGGTTTTTTCTTGTGAAACGATTAAAAGTATTTAAAATTGTGGAGCCATGTGTAAATACCTGTTGTAAGTTTTTGAGGATATTACATGTTTTGCATGGTACATATATACTATTCTCGAGAGGAAGAGGGTAATTGCTGAACACCGACACTGCGCGTCCTACCACCGAGCAGGCTCAATCATCACTCCCCGCAGGACACACAGTCCCCCACCTCCCTGCGCGGTAAACCTCGCGCCGATCGGCAAACCTCGATCGTTCAAAACAATGAGAGCTGGTAGGGAACACAGTTCCCCATCTGGCTGCGCGGCAAACCTCCCGCCGACCGGCAAACCTCGGTCACGACCATAAAGTTGTGGCTATTCTTATTCATATGTTTATAACGGTACACAGGGCCCAACATATGTATTTCAACACAGTGTGACACACCGTATCACAGAACACAATATAACACAGAACGCAATGGAATACAGAACACCATATAATATACAATATAATACAATACAGTATAATAGAATACAATATAATACAGAAGAATATAGAATACAATAGAATACAGAATAGATAGAACCCAACAGAAACTGACATATACATCTAACGAACTTTACTAACAGAACAACAACATCACTACCGCCGCGACCCGGTCAAGGCGAGAACATATACTTTTTATTTTGTGGAATAACTCAAATTTATATGAAAAAATATAATGTACAGAAACTCGTGCGGGTGAGAAAAAAATCGTGTCATAGGTCATAGCATGATACGCTCATTAGAAGGTATACTTTTCTTTTAAAAGACTTTTTTCATCGGGTTACTAGAGTCACTCTGTACACGCATTGCAAGCTTATACCTTGTCACAACACTGAAACTGATATCTTTTCTAAAGATAGTAACTATTTGAAAATATAATGGAAATGTATTAACGTGTATGACACATCAATATATGAAAAAATAACAATACAATAATAGCTAATAATAATTGCCCTTTACGACGGAGATATGATTCTCGAAGATATCTAAAAATCACGTTTCGCAAACAACAATGACTGACCAATAGGCTCTTTCAATACGGTATTTTCAGGGGAGATCTGGCTCGATTCATAAAAATCTCTACGGCGTCTATCGCACGTAGTATTCAGTAAGTCCTCGAAAAATTTCATAATTTCCTTACATAAGTATGCGGATATATAGTTCCTGATCTGATTTCAATTATACACAGTCCTTATTATTCGGTGTCTCTTCTTAAAGTATTCCACACTCTTGAAAAATCACTGTGTGTGTATCCATACAGTGAAGTGTACACATGCATGACTCTTCCTACTCTTTCAATGTAATTCACTTGTAAATGTTTAATGGTCAAATTTTTTACAAATATATCTTTCAATATTCTCCTTATGCTATAGTATTTTAGCTGTTACAATCTCAGTATTGTGTCTGTTGTATATATCGAATTTATTTTCCTTACAATTCTATTACTTGAACAATGTTGCAATATTGTTACATTTTTATGCAGTGCAGCGTGTCAAAAAGGTGGTAATTCTGAAATTTACAAATTTCACATATGAAAACAAATCCAAAATTTGAAATCTAAAAGATATTCTCCAAGGGTTTGTAAAAGGAAATTTGATCTCCGAAAAATATTAGTATCTTTTCATTTTTTTATATAACAATAAGATGATTTGGTAAATACCAATAACAAATCATGTTAAATCAAAGAATGGTATTTACAATATCGACATAATGATTTGACAGTACATATATTTGTTAATTAACAAAAAATTATACAAAATATTTCATACTAACTAATTGTCTCATATGTTCCTCATTATTTAATTCTTGATGTTTAAATGGATTGCAAAATTTAAAATATTCAACAGTAAGAGTAAAAAACGAAACTACATATTCCTCAAGTCTTTCCTTCTATAGTATTCGATTTGTCTGAAGATCTCATAAAACAACAAATACTGCAATGTATAATTCTAAAGGGTACTATTATATAAATAGACTATAACAGTCTCAGCACAATGACTTAAACTCCTTGAAATGGGCGGTTCCTGAAGTCATTTGGAGCGACATTTTCCTTTAGCAAAATGTTCGCCTGGGCTTCGTTTAACAATTATTAATGAAAAATATAGACCAATCAGAGCGGGACCGAGCCGCGCGTTGGCAAAGTTGGTCCGGCGCGCCTGCAAGCTCCACTGAGGAAAGCGTTAGCGGTGCGCCACGACGATAAAATGAACACGAGAAGAAGCAGAAACTGATTGAATTATTGTAAAAACTCACTTATTTTGCGGTAAATCCGCTTGTTGCTTCGAAATATGGGTAATTAGGCCACTCCGAGACAAACTGGACATCTGGTTTCAGGTATTCAATAGTGCCGAAAGTTAAGGTACACACCGTCAAATCAACGAACTGCACATCTGGTGGTAGTTCCGAGAGAAACTTGACATTTGGCTTCAAGTATACAACAGTGCCGAAAATTAAGGTACTGTCAAATCAACGAACTGCACATGTGGTGGATAGTTAGTAGGTGTAGGACAACCTGAGGCCTAAGGAATGTGCGATAAAGTCAATGATTCGGAAATTCGTTTTCACTTTCCAATAGATAAATAAACCGTATTTGTATTTCACACAGATCCCGTGAAATTTTTTCACTATCATGATCACCGTTCACATTTGTCAATACATACCTATGCCATAATAATTTCATTATCACTTGCATTGCAGCACAAATCACAATAGACAGGTAATGCGATCAGTAGATTGTGTATTTCATGCATCTGTATGAAAAATGAGTAGGTACATTTTAAATCAGTAGAGAGATTAAAATAATTTAAAAACATCAATATATTATTTTCCACTTGTTCAAATGATTAAAGTAAAAATCAAATATCCATTTGGTTCCTATCCCTTCCAATAGGGGATCTTATCCACTTCCGCTTATGCGTGACGAAAATGCAAGCTGTAGTACGCTTACGAAAACGACGGGGTGGACAGACGAAAAACAGAATACGAGAAGGACCGCTGTAAGACTAGAATTTATGTCAATCACATATTTCGCAGATTGATACGCAGAGTCGATGGCTAACTGTTCGAAAACGTTGCCCGTCCTTCTTTTAGAAAGTTTCTTAAGAGAGGTGTAGAACAATAGGCACCCTTGCGGTTCGCGGACCTGACATTTCTACCTCTTCGTAGGTAAAAGGACGGACAACGTTTTCGAAGAGTTACCCATTGACTCTGCGTACCAATCTGCAGGAATCCCGAAACATGTGATTGCCATAAATTCTAGTCTTACAGCGGTACTTCTCGTATTCTGTTTTTCGTCTATCCACCCCGTCGTTTTCGTAAGCTTGCTACAACGTGTATTTTCGACACGCACAATGACCTCCCTAGACTTTTCAGGAAGATCTTGTGTAAAACCAGTCTCATTCGAGCCATGGTAGAGAGAACATTTCCAAAGACTTCTCAGTCAATTATCACGGTTGCTAATATGTGTGTTTTTAATAGTGAAAAACACTAGACTGCGGGTTTTTATGCAAAATAAAATTTGACTGCTACTGTTGCAAGGGACAAGGGCCAAACAGATATTTGATTTTTACTTTAATCATATGAACAAGTTGAAAATAATACATTGGAGTTTTTAATTATTTTAATCTCTCTACTGTTTTAAACTGCATCTACTTACTTTTGCTACAAATGCATGAAAACCGCAACTGATTTCATTACCTCATTATTGTGATTTATGCTGCGATGCAAGTGACATTGGAATTGTTATTAGTGCATAGCTATGTGTTGACAAGTCTGAACAGTGATCGCGAGTGTGGAAAAATTTCCGGCCATCTATATGAAAGAATCATACGATTTATTTCTCGTTTGAACAGTCAAGGTGGAGCTCCGGATCTTTGACTTCACCGCGCATCCCTTGGGCCTTAGATTGTCGTATACTTACTATTCACCACTAGCTGTGCGGTGCGTTGACCTGACCGTACGTCCCTTACCGTTCGGCACTGTCGTATACCTGAGGCCAGCTGTGTAGTTCATCACTGAGTGGGCTAGTGACCCACATGTCCAAGCCAGTGGATTTACGGCTAAATAAGTGAGTTTTTACAATACATAATTCAAAATTTCTACTCCTCCACTTGTTCACTTCTTCTTCGCAGCGGACCACTAACTCTCCAGCGAGGGGATCTGCCCGGCGCGGCGAACCATCTTTGCCAACATGCGCCTAGGTCGCGCTCTCATTGGTCCGTGTTTTCCGTTAATAACTCCCGAACGAAGCCCCGGCGTCCATTGTCGCAAAAGGAAATGTTGCTTCAAATCGCCCTAGGGACCTCCCATTTCCGGGAGTTGAAGGAGTTTTGGGACACCCTGTATACCCTACATTAAAATGTGATAACATAGTACGTTACGGAAAGATAGGCTAGATTATCCTATGGTAAAAAAAAACACTGGACTATCCTAAAATACCCTATACTAAACTACGCTCTACTTTACGTCGCACTCTCGTGGAAACATTTAGTAACATCGATAGCAAAGAAACGAATTTAAATTATCGCGAAATATCGCGGGACGAGGTACTAATCGAAAACAGGGAGTGGCACCTGTATAGCCCCAAAAAGTAAGTCCCTCTAACTCATACGAATTTAGGAACTCACTTTACATGATAACATTTTACGACTACAGCTGACGCAACAGTAATTCATTAATTTCGGGGACTCGATAACCTTTTTTTTTATGTGATGGTAATCACTCATTACGGATTCCCCGCCCTTCTTGTGGGAAGACGGGGATGTACGGAGAATATTCGCTAAGTCCGCTACGATAACCATCCCTAGCCTAACTGGGGACGGGGCCAAGATCTCGAAACCAAACGTCACTGGCCTCCCTTCCACCTCACGATATCCCGGGGGAGTGAAGGGCCCCCTATAAAACCTAGTCTTACAAGGGACTCCGTGCCGATCACCAAGTGCCCCCTTCCGCGAACCGCTCGGCTGGACATCACGAGTTGGTGCTGTGGTCCCCAGTTCTATGCTCAGAGGAGGGTGATCGACCCCCCTCCCCTTCATCTGCGTGAAGAGGGCGCCGCGCGGGGAAGTAGAGGTCGTCGGAGACGTGTTCCAGCGCGCCTCGACCTCTTCCCCCATCGGTAAGTGTCGCACCAGGATAAATTTGGCGGTAGCCAAACGCCCCGGAACGCCTCGCCTCCTCGTTAAGGGAGAGTCCCGGGTCCTCTCTGACGCCTCCCTCTGTGACATATCCTCCTTGCAGAAGGAGGCCATTATGGTATGTATTGTTGGCTCCTTTTCGATCTTTGCGAGATACTCCCCAAAGCAATCATGCCGCGGAGCATCTGCGTCAGGCGATAAGAGGACCTTCCCCGCCTCCTGCACCATAACTCCAGTATGATAAGGATGGCCCAGATTATAGGACGGCCTGAGTTAAAAGCGACAAATTGTGTTGCCCCCAAATGGCCACGTTGTCAACCCAAGTCTGACGCTTTTGGATTACAACCTTATCCCCATGTGGATCAACCGCCCCACGCCAGATGGACCAGGCTAGCCTATAACCAGCAGCCCACTCCTCTGCCAAAGTTCCAGGGGAGGTATGCTCACAAGAAGGCACGCTGGCTCTGCTAAGGTGATGCGATATCCCCGAAAGGTCCGGAGAGCCAGCCGGCGCTGCATACGTACTGCTTGTGCGAGACTGCGCCGACTAGCTCCTAACTCCAGGCACCAAATGGAGTCACCGTAAAGGACTACCGAATATACCACCCCTGCATGAAAACGGCAGGTCCTTACATCACCCCACTCCCCGATATTTGGCAGGAACCGCTTTAGGGCGGCCGCCGTCCTTTGCAATCAAGGAGCCAATAGATCGAAATGCGTTTCGAAGTTGCCAGCGGACGTCGAGGATTAGGCCGAGATACTTTATCTCGGTCTTCACCTCAACATCGACATCTCCCACCTGGATCTGGACGAGCCAAAGACATCGGCTCTAACGCAATGCGGTATATAATGGTACTTGTATGTACCTCTTCAGGGTGTTGAGCAGCTCGTCCCAGACAATGGGCTTGATAACAGCGATTGCCCACTCTAGATCCACGGTGGCCATCCTGTATGCAAAATACAGGGCGGACACTCTCATCTCGTCGCCGTTGCCTCTCCGGCGGCGTGTCCAACTTCGGAGCCCGAGGGAAGAGTGTCTCTTGCCCTCTTTGTCATTACTAGAGGAGGGCAGGGACAATCCGCATCCCTACGACGCTTTCCGGAGCTAGACCGCCGACTCAAGGCGGCGGCGAAGTGCGAATAAAGGTTGTCGCATACTAGGGCGCACCAGCTCCGAAGCAGCACTGCCGCAGTATTAAACCACAATTGAAATTATACCGTGTTTAGTGTCATTTTAATAAAAAAAATGCCACAAATAAATAAGTAAAAAATAAATAAGTTTTGTAATTGGATTAGTTCACACCAATATACCCAATTCGGTATCGGATTACACGCAGCATGCCCACGCGGATTACACTTCTTGGCGACCGAGACAGCTGGAGCTTCTTGGCCCCTCACGGAGTATGTCCCCCAGTGAAGAGGGTAGGCGAACGGACTAAAATCGACCGTTTCCGTCGGACGGTTGAGTATTTCGGTGTGAACCACTACTATTCCAATTATAAACTTTCATTATTTTTCATTATTTTTTTGTGGGACTTCCACCAACTTATTTGTGGCATTTTTTCGATTAAAATGACACTACACACGGTGTAATTGCAACTATATTTAGTGCTTTAATTGTCGGTATATTGCATCGATCGCGCGGTCCTACTGAGGCGGTGCTGGTCCGGAGCTGTGCCTGTGCTGTGCTGCGGCTACTAAGTGTGCGCAGTCACATTGAAACTACATAGAAGAAAGTCAAAACGCCGCGGGTGGCCCAGATCTGATGCGTCCTAGTGTGCAACAATCTTAAAGCGAATCATCGTCCGAGTTGCTCACTCCGCAGGCACTACCGTGCGCGCTAACCTCGGACAGGTCCAACCTGAGGCTACCGCGGGATCCCATGCCGGTAGAACGTCCGGGTAAGACAGAGCTGGGTGTTTCGTCCTTCAGCCGTGTCATAATGGCGCTTGCGTCTCGTTGGGCCACACCTGCCCCCTGAGCTAGCTCCTCCTCCTGCATCACCACTTCCGGGCGTGGTGTAACCTTCTCCGCGTCCAAAGTTTTTAAAGGTTTAGACTCCATATTCGTCCCACGAGTATTGTGGGGAAAGAGATCCACCCGGGTAGAGCTCGCTTGCCCGGACAAGGCTAAATTCAACTGGGGTTCGCCAGGTGCCCAGAGGTCAAATGTGCATGGTTGATGCTCTCAGCAACCCACGCCTCAACGTACAGTGGACTAAACCGATGAATTCTGTGTCATAATCAAAGAACATTCGATAGAAACGAGGTAGAGTTATGATTTTTATTTTAAATTAAAGATGAAATATTAAAGAATACAGGAAATATAAAGAGATTATGATACAAAACACCCTTTTTTTAACTATGAAAATCTGTGTTAAACTTACAGAATTACAAGAAAATTGTGGTTTATCTATAGTGGTTTAGCCATACATTATTTCCCGTGGATTTTGTCACGCTCAATCCAAATATGGTCAAAAAATTTGTCTACAACGCCAGGATTTTGGAAAAAAAAGGAGTTTTGTGATCAAAACTAATGAAATCATAATTGTTTCGTTGAAATAGTTTGATAACCCACTGGTATGAAGTTATATTGTATTATAATATATGGAACACAATAAAAATAATAAAGTTGTAGCGTCCGGTCGTACGTACAAAGGAGACTTGTTCTTTCATGCAAACGGCCAACGTAATTTACGACTCTTGTTCGACGAAGCTATTTTTGAGTGGACAACTTCCAGACCTCTTGTCAGCGTATGTGTAGTAGAGTTTTTCCCAAAGTCCTCAATAGCAATTAGAGACCGTCGTAAATTAGGGGACTAGCTGAAGAGCACTTGAAGCGGACCCATCGGTCCATCGCAACGGGCATCAGACGTAGATGGCCCGGAGGAAAGTTCCACGACAAATTCATCCCCTCCGATCACCTCGCCGTTCCGAAAACAAGCACGCCAAGAGCGTAAGGAATAGGCGGTGATACAAAATAGGAACAAATCTGATTGGATGAACTCAAAGTGTGGGTCAGCCAATCAGGTTTGTTTAGAAGTTTTACCAGGGCAAACGCGTAGATATAAAGGGTGAGACGAGGAGGCGCGAGGGAAGTCAGTCGCGAGCACGTCTACCGATTAAGATCGCAAAGTAAACCCGAGGAGATGCGAACTAGCTACACTAATAAAGGCTTTTATCTCACAAAAATTCAGTCTTGTGATTTTGAATACGCCACAAACCAAAAGTACCTTCAAAGTATTTGAACGTTTCGTGTTACTTTCAAAGCATGAAGAATTTCACATCTCGTCATCACTTGACGTATCGTCCTTATTGTCACTGGCACTCTCTGTAGGATGTGTTTGGCTATAATGTAATTTAAATCAAATATCTATTTTCCATAATTATATTTTCATTTACACAGAAAATAAGGCATTTAATCTTCTTAATTAACTCCTCCTCAACGAATTTTTAAATTTCTGGTGATACATTATTTTGTTCGTATAACTTTAATCGTGTTTTTATTAGTATGATTGGAATTTTCGGGTCAGTTAAGTAAATTACACGATTAAAAACGTCTAGTATTCTATTCTTTCGGCTATTTTGTCGTGAATGCAGTGTTGAATGAAAAACTGTGTAACGGTCGATCGTCGCGAGACGGTTTGCGGTCGCGACGGGCCTTCCCTCTGAACGCTCAGAGTTGCCCAGGGTCGTGGGAAGGGTTTAAAGAAAAGATAAGAGGCGGATTCCCCTAGAACTCGTCTTTATTGAATTCGCCTTCCTTGGCGAGTTTTCCGGCCGGCGACGGGAGTTCTTCGGCCTATAGTATACCGACAGACGAAAACGGGTGAAAATAGACGACAAACAGACCTTACGCCCGAATTCGCGACGGCGCTTGGATGCGCGGATACACAGAAGGCGGAGGCGCTCGGATGCGCGACGACGCTCGGGTACGCGGCGGTGGTCGGACGCGCAGAACACGCGGATACGCGGAGAACGGAGGCGCTCGGATGCGCGGCGGCGTTCGGATGCGCAGAACACGCGGATACGCGGAGAACGGAGGCGCTCGGATGCGCAGGATGGCGCGGTCCGGGGGCGATCCCGTTGTCGGCGGACAGGGACACCTGTACCGCGTCGGGGATCGTCGACGGGGCGGCTGGCCGCGTCGGTGACGGAGACGGAACGGTCCGGGGCGATTCCGTTATCCGTGGACAGGGGCACTTGTACCACGTCGGAGATCGTCGGCGGAATGATCGGTCTCAACGGCGGAGTGAGCTGCGGCGGTCTGGACAATGTTCCTCGGTGGGGAGCGTCGGGGCGGTGAGGCTCGGTTCCGTTGTTTCCAAGTTCTTATAAGAACTGCCCGGATCAAACTCGCTCGCTGAGCGCCTTATATAGCGCGAGCGCCGCGAGCACGGACCACGGAGAGACACTCGCGTTCCGCGAGTGTCGCTCGCCGCTGATTGGCGCGCTCGCTGGTCCGCGAATGTCTATAAATATACCCCGCAGTCGGTCGCCTCGTCTCATTCGACTCGCGATGCCGACCGTAGCGCGGAGCTCTGCTTCGTCGCAACTGGTACCCGAAGAAGTCGTGGTGACGTAACGTACAACGTTGTGTTTTACCTTTCGTGGGATCGTTGTCGGTCTTTCGAATCTGAGATTGAAATCATACGGATATAATTACTGGATAGTACTACAGTTTGTAAACAAGAAATATCTTTCGACAATTATGTATTCTTACTCTTCTTTCGATACATTGTCAGTAACAAAACGGCACCTGGTCCTCGGGCTGTCACTGCTTGCCACGATCAATGTTGGTATGGTTCACTGTTCAACGCTAAAACAACATTTTCTCGACCCTTCCTTGAATACCTGATGATACCAGCATATTCCCTTCTTACCCGACGGAGACGACGACAGGTGCTTCCGGTTCTAGCTGTTAGACCACAATCTGTGTCGAAACCATGCCCCCTTGCGTTGTTTAGAGCACATTTCTACGATGCATGTGTCCAATTTTTTCAAACACTGCAACAACAACTCTGTGTCTCGATCCGTCGCGACGCTTGTTACCTGCGGCTGTGCAGCTACCTCCGCGTGGATATGATCTCCGAATTTTGCCAACTTGTTCAATGGCATACAGCGTTTCATCGATAATCGTCTAAACTACGGGTCTGACCAAAGACGATTACCCAGAAGGGATATTATTCTTTGACTTTTGCCGAACGTAGAAAAGGAAAGCGAAGCTTGAGAAGCCTCAGCCACCGAGCAGTGAAATCGCTACCGGGTCGGGTGTATCGGTGTGTTTCTAATGAAAATGATACCAAATATGATATAATTCCGATAATATTTGCGATTTTAGTTTAAGATTCACGAATTGTCCCGGTCAAGAGAGTGGCTTGCAGGGACGAACCGACTTCTATTATAAATGACCATATATCTGCATATGATCCGCATTATATCGTATTTGGTATCATTTTAATCAGAAAAATGCCACAAATATATTGGTCAAAGTCTCGTAAAAAATAAGTAATAATAAAAGTTTTTTTATTGACATTACTTTGTGAAGACACGTGATCCTTTGAACTATTTCGGCGACTGCGACTATCCCTTCGTTGCATCCGAAACTTTCATCGTCCATTACAGGGGTAAATATAAAACATTGGTATCATTTTCATTAGGAAAATGCCCACACAATGCTCACACCGATATACCCAATCCGGTATCGGGTTACATTGCTCGGCGGTCGAGGCCTACCGAGGTTTATTGAGGGGTATGCCCCTTAGTGGAATGGGTAGGCAACGTGACGATTATCGTTTAGATATTTTAGACATTTATGGATGAAACACTGCATCTGCTTGCACCGTTACGATGACCCGTATCATGTTCGGCAATCTACCAGCCCACAGGATTCGCAATAGCTCATCGCACACGGTGGTTCCTGGAGGGTTCCCCATGTGCCGCAAGAACTGCGAAGGTGAGCGGTCGCCAATCTCCTCCTGTTCCGATAGTTGTCTAATCCCTTTACACTTTTTTTACGTGGGAAAATGGATTACGCGCATCCCATCCGCTTGGAGAGAGGCGAAGTTATGTGGGACTCTTCCCGCCCCGGCAAAAGTCCGAAAGGCGGTCAACGGGTCGGGGCCATACGCACTAACATCCTCACGATCGGCACTAAGCTAATGTGAGGGTGCCCGGATCAAACGCGTATACACCGCGACACCCCTTCGCAACATACATCCCAGGGAGGGTGTTGTCCCTCCCAACCTTAAGCTAGACTTGGTCCCCGTACGGAGGTATCCACACGGCATCCTCCTCCCCCCGGAGAGCCCTCATCACGGAATGCTCGCGGCCCCTGTTAACTCCATTTAAAAATGTATCCTGTGTTCCCAGATATTCCTATCATTCCAAAACCTACCACTACAATTCTTGCGTTACAATTTAAATTTATAGCAAAAATTAATTATCATTTGAATTTTGTATATATGACGAGTCGCTTGCATTAGCCGGACTGCTTGAAGGTGTCAATTGTATCGGACTACCCGACAATATCGGACTACTTGAGCGTTCGTGAGCTACGGACGCCCGACTGAGACTACCTAACCGAGACCGTCCAAGCGAGACCATCCCATCGAGACTGTCCGATTTCGTCCGACCCGACCCGGTCACTTGGAAGTCCGATACATGACAAGGCAGCCTCCACACTTCTACTGTCCATGATTAAATTACACAAAACATGTAGCATACATATATTTGTAATGAATCGTCAAGGGATTACTGGACAGACAAGGTTTATTAAAGAATTAGAGTTTTGGATACAAAGTGATGGTGCAATAGTGTTAGAGAACAAATTATAGAGACAATAGAAGAATAACGTTTTTATATAAATACAATAACACACAAGATAACATCATGAAAATACGTATGAGCAACTAGGTTTACGCGCGTACATTTCTATTATACGAACACTCTGTCCCAGTACACAACGTAACGCGACGCACAGTATACTCGGCGACACGCTGCGGTGGGCCACTATACTATTTGCGGCGCGAATTATAATCTACTTACACAAAGGTTTGATGGAGCGAAGATATACATTTATGTTCGAACGTTATAATTATAATGACCAGACAAGGTTTTCCTAATTTCATACGTGTACTCTAACTAGGTTCCGTGATTCTACAAACAGGCGTCCAGGAGATACTCTGTACTCTCCTGTTCGAATGGCGTCCAGGTATTGTCGCCGTACTCTCCAAACTGAACGGGCGTCCAGGAATACTTTACCGTACTCTCCTGTACTGTACCTGGATGTCCAGGAGTTGTCCTGTCCTCTCTCGTTCGACAGGCGTCCAAGTATTATCGCCGTACTCTCCTTGTCGAACGAGCGGCCAGGAACAAACTCCCGTATTCTCCCATCCTCCCGGCAGACGTCCAGGTATTATCGCCATAGTCTCCTACTAGGGCGAATTTACTAACCAAGAATTTACTAACCAAGAATTTACTAACCAGAATTTATTAACCGAGCCGTGGTCTTACCTCGTCCTCTCTCTCGGAATAGCAAATAACCCCGTCGCCTCTGCGAGCCCGCGATTTATACGCATTTGTTGTTATCCGCGGACATGAAAATCAACAACCAGGTTGTTAAACACGTTCCTCCCGTAGGCGTCTACAACTTTTCTTCCAGAAGTTTCGGGAAGCTCGCAGCTTTTGTTTTCTTTTTTTCTCCTAGAATCATTAATTAAATAAATTAAATTAAATAAAACATTAAATAAACAATATCCAAAGTAATATAATGCAATACTAATGCAAGTATTAAAAAATATAGTTATATTAGGCAAACTTTACATATAGCATATGTGTGTGGTGAGATGACAAGAAGATCCCCGGGCTACTACCGATGAAAGAGGGGTTTATCGTTAAGTCTGCCTATCCCACCTCTGATGATTCTCGGCACGCGGTCCCACCACTCAGGCTGGTTACGTGACACAGTACATACTACTTATTTGTGGATTACAAACTAATCACATTTATTAACATTTAGTTCGTAGTGCGCTTATTCTAAAATTAGTCTTTAATTAATTAATCTACACTAAATGCTAAAATAAATCAAAATTTTATACAACTTTCAACGGTATTACTTATGGGTCTTACCAATTCAAATAATTGAAAAAGCTCTGGTTGTTCCTTTTTATTGTTCAAATTACTCTAAAAATTAAAGTCTCTCCTTTAAGGTGGGATTTTTCGTAACTCATGACGCTGCGTTTCGTGGTTTATGAAGTACACGTTCGTGTTCGTATGATGCGATTTGGTATGTCTTTCCTTCTTTTTCACTTGAGATCAAAGAAGAAACAGCATCGTCCAAACGCAAACATATGCGTCGAACAATTTCCTACAGGCGTTTAACACATACGTTTGCGTTTGTAGCTACGCTTCGTAACCTCCAAATGTTGCACCCAACGCAAACGCATGCGTTATTCGTCCCACTGCATTGCTTCAGAAGCAGTCTAGACGCAAAAGATTTCACACGAAACCTGAAACTTTTCGAAATACTGTATCGGATTTTGTTGAAATTGGGATATGTTGTAATCTGTAGTGATTGTAGAGTTTACTCATGGTCGATCAGTAAATCGTTCTAGTTTCTCGTAAACTTACACGTGGTGCTTGGACTAACTAAATAACTATCTCGAAGGACCACTTCCTTAGTGGGAAGAACAACAGTTCCAGATTTGCAAACAGAACTTTATTACTAGTGGCTAATGAGAATCTCGACTGTCGTTATGAACTAGCTAGTGAACGAAGTGTTCAAGTCGACAGTCGGAAAAAATCTGGGGCACGCAGAGACAAGATGAGGAAAAAATGGTCTTTCCTTCTTCTTAATTTTTTCCAATTTTCCAAGTAAAATGCTAAGTGTTCGAAGAGCTGGCCCATGGGTGGTCCTCGGGAAATAAACGGGGATCGAATTTCAGCGCCGGGTCGACGACGCGACGTGACAAAATCCAGACGCGACCAAACAAGAGTTCCTGTTCCACACTAAACGCTTATACAATATATCTAAACAGTGATATATGAACGTACCTCAAGAAATTATTTGAAATTTTAAAAATTGTTGGTTTTACAGACATGTAAAATAAAGTGTCAACATTTTTTCTATCTAATGATAATGACTGAACTAACAAACCGATGAAATTAAGTACTTGCAAAAACTACATTTATAAAACAATTTATATCACGGTTATTATTAAGAATAGAAACATTTTTTTTTAATTATCAGCGGAAAGACTGTTCTTCGTAAGTAATTTATTAATTTGGATGCAAATGTAATTTTGTAGTGCAAAAAGAGAAGACTAAATGAGACCCAACTCCAATGACTTTGATCTTTACATATGTTGTCGAAATCAACATTCTGAACAACTTTTCTCTATATAAGTATTCGTCGCTCGATCTTAGTTTCCTAGACATTCTAAAAAACATGAATATCAATCTTTTGTAAGAAATATTATAAGTTATAAAAAGGTGGGAAAGCCCGTAACTTTACAGGGTGTCCCAAAACTCCTGCGTTAGCCGGAAATGGAAAGTTCCTTGGGTCATTTAAAGCGACATTTTCCTTTACAAAAATGGCGTCTGCGGCTTTGTTTAGGAAATATTAACGAAAAACACGGACCAATCAGAGCGCGACCTAGAGCGGCGAGCCGAGAGACGAGCGTTGTCGGTACGCCGCGCCGCGATGTCGCAACAAACAAGAGTTTCTCGATTATGTGCCCAATTTCAATGAGCTTTGGATATGTTGTTAAGACCATGATTCTGAACAACATTTCCCTTTAGACTTTTTGCCTTGCGGCTTTAGTTTACGAGATATTTGTAAAAATTTGTAAACTTGGTCATTGAAATCGGTGAGGATCCACATCATTTTTACCCGATTTACGACAACTTTACCCGAACGAGAGAAGAAGCAGAAACTGATTGCATTAAAAACTCACTTATTCAACCGTAAATCCATTTGCTGCTTCGAAATGTGTGTCACTGGGTCATTCGGTGACGAACTGCACAGATGTCTTCAGGTGTACGACAGTACCGAAAGCCAAGGGTTGTATCGGTCAGGTCCACGAACTGCACATATACATATATCCACAGCTCATTGAAATCGAGCACATAATCGAGAAACTCTTGTTTGTTGCGACATCGCGGCGTACCGACAACGCTCGCCTGCCGGCTTGCCGCTCTAGGTCGCGCTCTGATTGGTCCGTGTTTTTCGTTAATATCTTCTAAACAAAGCCGCAGACGCCATTTTTGTAAAGGAAAATGTCGCTTCAAATGACCCAAGGAACCTTCCATTTCCGGCTAACGCAGGAGTTTTGGAACACCCTGTATATGTATATCCCTTTTGACAGAATGATCGGAGCGGGTGTTCGAGTAAAACACATGTTGACAGTGAAGCCGTCCGCCAACGAGTGCGATTTATTTTAAAGCGAAGGTCTTTACACCCTGAGCGTCACTTCAAGAGTCCGCTCGGCTAACTTCTAGTCGTACGGACCCCCTATTGCCAGTATGTTTTCTACCTGACGGTGCACCCCCATGTGTTTTCTCCGAGAAGGGTACGCATTGCGCCCTCGAACCGCGCGCTGCCCACTCTCGACGTTCTCTAATTCGATATGTCTCACACTTTATTGCATACATTCTGCTCATTATCTGAAAAAATACATGAAATTAAATGTAATTTTTGTTGATCTTATCAAGAAACTATGACCTCATTGTTTTGAATTTGCTTGGCACTAAATTCGTAATGAGGAGGAGAGGATCGGCCGCCAGGTCGACCCGACGCACAGTGCGTTGGGATGCCCGTTTTTTGGACAAAATTCCATATCATAAAAACTATAAATGGTATAAAAAAATGTTTCAAATAAAAGTTATAGGGTATAAGAAAGAGTATACGATGGTTGTATTTGTTTGATATTGTTGTAAGCTTGAGAAGCTGTGTGGAGGTCACGTTTAAAATTTCATACGGAAATATATATTCTTGATTACGTATTCTGGTAGGTGAGGTTAAGACATTTCCAAAACACTACGGAAACATTATTTTTGCATAAACCATCGTCAAGATATAAGCATCCAAAGTTGGCGTGTCATCTATAGTGGTATTAATTATACATACCGAGACGCAAAACAGTAAAATAAAAATCAAATTAAATAAATCCTGAAGTACACAGAGAATCGTTAGATATCTTTCGTTTGGTGGACAAGAAAGCCATTTCTTGAAAATCTGTGCGTACGTGGTTTCTGGGTGTCTTCCTAAATAAATAATTTTTAAAATTAGGGGGGCAGTTCGGGACAGAAAATTTTTATAGAATTCAGTAAAGCATAGTCCATTTTCTAGCAAAAACTGCAAGACGTATTTTACCTTTTTTTGAGAAAAGCTTAGTTAAAATTATAAGAATTTTCATTTTCGCGTTTTAACAAACGGACCACATCGAATCAATAAAATAAGATAAATAATAATTGTAAAAACCGCCAGGGACCCAAAATAACGAGTGCACACCTTGAACTAAATGATCGATCGCAAATTGTTTCATATTTCTCTTTACAATACGTTGTATACGGTGTTTCTTTTACGCGCGTATTTGAGGTTACAACACAGAAAAAGTGACGTGTCAGATTATGAGGAAAGGAAAATATTTTGTTTCACTTAATGTTCAGTTAATTTTTTTTTCTAGCGAGTATTCATGAATAAATGGTGTTTTTAAAATAAATTTATGTGAACAGATACACATTTAAAAAATATTGATTTTTTAATTTTTGTCCTCTTAGCCGACGCACTGTGCGACGATGCCTATTGAGATCCATGTGAAATGCGCAGCATTGCAAGTCCCGTCGGGCAGGCCTAACGGCCCGCCCTCTCCGCCCCCCATCTACCTAGCCTCCAATTAACTTGGACTATACCTTCTCTTCGATATCCTGTATATGATTCTGTATGTCTTAATTACCGTTCAGTGGCAGCTTGTATGAAAATAAAGTGTACTAGTAACCGTAGTTTAACAAACGTTGTTTGCAATTATCTCGGGAACTAAAACCGAGCGCTGGGGAAGATGTATAAGGAAAATTTGTTTAGAATGTTGATCTTAACAACATATTTGAAGGTAAAGGTAATTGGTGCTGAGTCTCCTTTTGTCAACATTTACCAATGTAGGAACATTTTTGTAAAAAGTTTTGAAAAATCTTGGAAAAATATGACCGCACTCTATGATTCATTCTGTTTAAAATTCCATTTTTTAATTTGCGGACGCTCAAAAATTGTAAACGGAGCAGTGTACCAAATGACATGGTATCTGGCGACTCAGGTAATTGTGTAATTCACCGGCAGTTTGGAAGACCAATGTCCCTTGTACTATGCATGATATTAATTAAGTTTTAAAATATATTAGCCGGTGAAAAAATTCGCTATTTTCGAGGAGTTTAGTATACACGCCAGAGGGATCAAAATGAACCACAAGAAGGTGGCCTCAAGATGCTTTGAGTCTGGTGATGGTCATGCACCTAGCAAACCTACATATGTCTCGTGTCGTATTTGAAAGTTTACGACACGCTAATTAGCGGTATTGAATTGAAAACCAGCCCTTACAAGTAGACTCATGTATGTTGTCACGTCGCCGGTTTTTCGCGAACCGTCGGAAGGACGGAAACGCTGGCGACTCCGGGTATTTACGGGCAGAAGGCCGGGCCACGCTCGGCCGCACGATACGTGGTCCATCCGGGACAAACGGTGGCTCGCAGATTCGGACTTTTCACGAAACGGTGATAGATATTCGGGCGCCAGGCACTCTAGAGTGTCCCACGAAACCTAAGATATTCCTAGGAGGCGCGAACGGAACGTCCGAAACCGCGAGCACCGCGCGAGGCTCAGGATAACTCGAGAACGGGCGCAGGATTCTACGTGGATGGAGTATGGGGCATTTCCCGCGGCGGAAAGGTTTCTCACGGAGTAACTACTCACTTTTTCGGCTTGTATGACATGTATTTCGTTGATGACGATGACGGCAAGGCTGCCGGTGAGAGCCGGCAGCTGAGATTTACAAGCCGGCGCGATCGCGATATTATTGCGACGGAAGGTCGGTCGCTCGCGCGCGTGTACACGGGTTCTTTTGCTTTTGCGCGTCGAATTCGGCAATTTCAGATGGTCGCAATAATTAACGGGTGTACTCGCTACAATTACCGAATTCCGATGGAAAACGCGGCACAATTTCTCGGGTCGTTTTCGCTCGCCGACGGCATACGATGCGGGACCGTCACGTCCTCCCACCGGGGAAACGTCTCGAAGATGGCGTACTATTCTGAATCACGAAATCGGCAACGATACGCGCCCCCCGTGAATCCGCGACTCCGCGTTAATACTGGCGTTGTATGACCGTCTTACGACGGGTACACGGCCCCCGCTATCCGGCCGGATTCACGTTAAACTCCCGGCACGTTCGTTAACCGACCGACGACCGTTCAATCTTTTGAATAACCGCCCCGCGGCAAGATGACGGTTTCGTCGTAGTTCGACGCGAACAAGGACCCGCGAAAACGTTACCGAGCCAACACGAACTGAATCACTGGAGCACCAAAATAATGGAAACCTGACAAGCGCTTACCAACGGCAACGACTGGACGGCAGCAGTTGATCGGCAAATCGTCCTTACAATCGTCCCTAGATATCGGCAGCGGCACTCACTACTTTACAATTACGCACGATATAAATTACGACAATATGTCACGGCAGCCAACGACCCAGTGACCCAATTTCGCACGGCTCCGTAACGCGGAAGCGAGGCGTCCCCCTACTCCCTACCCTATTTCCATTCGTCGCGGCGCTCGGACCAATCGCACGCGGTTTTTCCGCAGGATCGCATCCTGTCGCGCGGGCCCCCCCGGCTTTCGGGAAATCGCATTTCTTCCTCTGCCGCTTCTAGGCTGTTGCAGCGGCATGTCGTGAGGGAGGGAAGACTTGACCGCTCCGGCCGTGGACCTTTTATTGCCGGGCGAGACAACGACGAGGTAGAGAAGATGTTGTTCTCTGGTCCACATTTCCTTGTCGGTGTCTCCGGGTTTGCTGGCCCTGGCTCAGTCTTTCCCTCGTTGTTTCGGCACGAAATTCTTTCCCGAGCCGGTTCCGAAAGCGCCTCATCCGATAGGAAATAGGGTGGCGGGCTCCCCTGGAGCCCGGTTTCGGTCCTGCAAGTTCGCGTCGCCCAAAGTGGCGCGACGTTTCAAAACGCGTAAATGCTCGTCCTCTGGGTTCGAATTTCCCAGGGAGAGCGCTCGCAATCGGCCGTTTCGCATCGGCACTGCCAGAGGGCGGCCCGGCCTCTCTCGTTCGGTTCGGAGGGACGTAGGCAAAACTTGCCACGTCACAATGTATGTATATATATTTGTTCCCTTACGGGTTACAAAGGAGTCCCGTTCCTGTTACAATTTCATTATTTTCACACTGTCGTTTCATTCATTCCTTTTCTCCTATCTTCACACACTCTTATCCTTCCATCCTTTTCTCCCTCCCCCATTCACACTTTCTGTCTTATCTTTCCTTTCTTTCTTTATTTAATTTTGCCATCTACCTTTCTCTTCCCCTGTATCCCTATTCAATTCCTTCCTCTTCCCTGCATCTTTCTAGTACGTGCTCCCAAGTTTCCACTTCATTTCCACATCTTCTGCACCTTCTGTCATCTTCATCCTTCCAGTACCTCCCTCCATTCATTTCATTTCCTAATCTGTTCCTCGCTACTCTACTCCATTTCTCTTTTTCCCATCTACTCTTCAGGTACTCTGGAGTTTTCTTTACCCTTATCTCTCTATACCAGCTGTTATATCTCGACTCTATAGCCTTTCTCCAGTTCTCCTCTCTCTGCATTCCCTTCTCTCTGTTTTCTATCCTGTTCCATTCGTCCTCTCTCTCTTCCATGTCTCCCTCTTCTAATCTCTTCTATTCCGTCTTTCTTCTATACACTTCTTTCTTCCTTCCTCCAATTTCGATAGATTCTTTCCTTTCCTTGCTCTCATTTCTATCTCTTTCAGACACTCTCTTGCCCATTCGCTTGCCCTTCCTTCTTTTAGCCTTTCTTCAAATTTCCATGCCCTCCTCTCCCATTTCTATCCCATCTTCATTCCCGTCGTTTTCCTTCGCACTCTACCTCCTCTTATTTTATTTTCTACCCCTCCTATCAATCCCATAAAATATTCCTTCCATTCTTCCATCTTTATCTTTTCTATTCCCTTTCTCCTTCCTGCCTACCATACCTGCAACATTCCAAAATCCGATTTTCGTCTTTTCTTTTTCTCTTCCCTTTGACTTTTCCTCTTCTACTGTCCTTTCCTGTTTTCTGTCTCTTCCATGTATGTTCCCCTCTCTTTCCCCCTCTCTGCCCATTCGTTTCCCTATCCGTCTCTCAGTATCTTTTCCTTCTCATCCCATTTCCATATCTTTCCCTGTATCCATATCTTCATATATCCTGTTCTAGCAACTTTTCCTCTCCTCCTCTCCCTCTCTATTATCTGCCTCTATTGGACATTTCTTTCTTCCCGTGTTGTCATCGTCTATCCTTTCTTTTCTTTCTGCCAATTTCTTCTTTTCTGCCATTATCTTTCCTTTCTGTTCCATCGTCGCTATTTTTACCACTGCTCACTCACCCACTCCCGTTCCCTTCTTAACCCCCTTCCTTACTTCCTCAACTTCTACCTTCTCTTCTATCACTCCTAACAACTTCTGAACTTCTTCCTTTCCGTCTCCTCCCTCTTTCACGTCTACCCCCTTTATTATTATATTTCTTCTCCTTATCTCCATTTCCTTTCTTTCCTATTTCATTTCCATTTCCTTCATTCTCCTTTCCACCTCTACGCTTTCTCCTCTTCCATGCTCTTCTCCTCTCTTCTTCTCTAATTGTTCTAATCTTTTCTCTATTTTCTCATCTTTTTTCCCTTCCAATTCAACCTTCTTTATTCTCTCCTCTATCTCCCGCCACGACTTTTTGTCTCTTTTCCTCCCCATCATTTCTTTTATCTCTTCCCAGCCTTCCCTCCATGCCAATCTTATTCGTTTCTTTACCTCCTCCCTTACCATCTCTCTAATTTCTTCCTCCCAATTCTTTACGCCTCTGTCTTCTTTATCCTTTTTTTCGGCGATCTTTCTATTTTTTGGCTTTTTCTAAAAGCCACTTCCTCCTTTTCTTTTTCGTCACTTTTCTCTCTTTCCTCACTACCTCTCTCTTTTCTTTTTTATTCAACCACTGCCCTATACAGGGTGTCCCAAAACTATCGTTCTTCCGGGAAATGGGGGGTTCCTGGGGTGATTTGAAGCAACATTTTCCTTTGCAAAAATGTCCGCCGAGGCTTCGTTTAGGAGCTATTAACGAAAAATACTGACCAATCAGAGCGCGACCTAGACGCGTGTGGGCAAAGATCGTACGGCGCGTCAGGAGGATCCCCTCGCTGGAGCGTTAACGGATCACCGCGAAGAAGAAATGAACAAGCGAAAGAGTAGGCAATTTAGAATTACGTATTGTAAAAACTCACTTATTTAGCCGTTAATCCACTTGCTGCTTGGAAGAGTAGCTCACTGAGCCACTCGGTGACGAACTGCACAGCTGGCCTCAGGTATGCGGCAGTGCCGAAAGCCAAGGGTTGTACCGGTCAGGTCAACGAACCGCACAGCTGGTGGTTAATAGCAGGTATCCGAAAAGGTAAGGGCCAAGGGGTGCAGGGTGAGGTCAATGATCCGCACCTTCAATTTCACTGTTGTTACGATAAATAATTTTGCACACTCGCGATCACTGTTCACGCTTGTCACGACATAGCTATGCACTAATAAAAATTCCAGTGACACTTGTATCACAGCACAAATAATGAGGTATGAAATCAGTAGACGGCGGTTTTCATGCATTTCTAGCAAAAATGTGTACGTGCAATTTAAAACAGTACAGAGATGAAAAACTGCTATTATTTATAAAAAAAATGCAATGTATAAAAATAAAATATCTGTTTGGCTGCTGTTCCTTGCAATAGCAGCAGCCAACTTTTATTTTGCATAAAAACCCGCAGTCTACTGATTGTCACTATTAAAAACACACAGACTAACAACCGTGAGTTTTGATAACTCTTTGGAGATGTTCTCACCACCACGGCTCGAACGACACTGATTTTCTGAAAAGGGAGGTCGTT
>CM052212.1:21339943-21410184 GCA_028454225.1 Lasioglossum leucozonium
GCCAGGGTTTTTCTGTCTGTCGTCGAACGTTCTGGATACGGCTCGTATGTTTTTTTCTGTGTCCTCGGCGAAAAGACATGTAAAAATAGTAATGATCGCGTTCGGGCACGCACAGTGCTGACGCGGGACGCGCGGGGCAGGCACACCGATGTGTGTTTATCGCGGGCGCTCGACGCGCCCGCTGTTTTGACTCAACTCGGTTTTGTACAATAATATTTATATAATATTTAATAATAATAAAATAATAATATTTAATAATAATAATTATTATAATATAACAAATAATAATAATACTAAATAATATAATAAATAATTATTATTATTAAATATTATTATATTATTATTATTATTAAATATTATTATATTATTATTATTATTAAATATTATATAAATATTATTATTATATTAAATATTTATTATATTATTATATTTAATTATTATATTAAATATTATTATTATTAAATATTATATAAATATTATATATATATCATATATATATCATTATAAAGTATTCGAAATACATGAGGAAATTCGAATATACATATGTATTAATAATGTCTCAAGAGACGTCTTTTCTCACACGTCTTTAAGAACGTGTAAAAGGCGTCTGTTAGAGACGTAAGACGTAAAGACGTAAAAATGACGACAAAGCGACGTCTTTAAGACGTCATGTGCTATATGGGTTGTGTAAGAAAATAATTCCAGCAATAGATGAACTTGATTAGATAAGGGAAAGACGCGGTAGATTGAGGTTGAAGTTGCGAAAAACATTGAATTTTATAGGAATGGAATTATTTGAAGAAAAAACTGTTGATTATGGCTAAACGTTCTTCTTGTGTAAAGATATTAATTATAATAGTACCAAAATGTAATATTTTCAATATAACAATTAACTATTTATCATATTTTTTAAACATATATGTGAAATTTACGTATTTTATTGAAAGTATCAATTCTTTTAGTTGTATTCTTATACTAATTTAAAAGGTACAGAAATTAACGTTTGATATAAATATGTTATGGATGTGGTGAATATTACGCCATATAAAGACAAAGAAAAGAAACTAGAGGTATTCAGTTTAAATACTTCTTAATATACATATACAACGCAACAAATTCATTTAATTCAACAAATACAACTAAAGACATTTTACAAATTTTTCATGTTAGTAAAGACTTGTTTGCGTCTGGATAATGCTTTCTGTAGTCTAATACAATTTGCATTATAAATTGTTTTACTTCTTCATTTCGCGATACAATCTTGCCTAAGTTTGACTTCTCGTTCTGCCGAATCATTAACTACAGCTAAATTATTTGCTATATTTAAGCCTATGTTACAACTGGGATCACTTTGCCATTCTGAGGGTTCCTTACTAATAAAATTTAGAGAAATGAAAAACCTTTTAAAAAAATTTTAAATAATTTTAGAGATAAAGACTGCAATTACTAATCATTAATCTTAATTACTAATCTTTTTATATCATTATCATTAACGGTATCTAAAGCTACAACCATTTCTTTTTTTATATAATGCAAAATATTTTGGTGAAAAAAGGCTATAGTTTCGAGTATTGAATACCACAAATGATTAGAAAATTTTCATAGTCCTATGTGATTTACGTGGTCATTGATGGCGCTATGCGCATATAGATTTTTTTGAAAACTTATGGTCTTGTCTTGGAGCTTCTACAACAATTGGAGCTTTGACCCATGCTTTTAAATACAATTTCCTGACAAAAATAAAAATCTGACGTATTCCATTTTCTTCATTCTTTGATAATGTAAATTGATCTCTAAATAAGAAGATTTTTAAGAATATGTAGTCTTTCGCCATCCATCTGATTTGGGGGGGGCGAATTAGAGTTATTACTCCAATTGGAACGCGTTGTTCTCACCGGATTACGTTTCGTGAAAACGGACTTGTTAGCAGGAAGGTGGCGGACAGAAATTAGACAGAGCAATTAACGTGAAATAATCTTAATGCGTTCAAAATAAACTGGCTCTTGAATGCATGGAAGGAATCATGATATTTTTGGTGGTATAAAATATTGCACTTGAATTTTGGGCGTACTCTTCGCATTTAGCGCGTAGTTACTACAATTTCAAAATTTCCCGGTCGATGCGCCACGTCTTCCCGACGTCCAATTGATGTAAAACTTTGGATATATCATTTTTTCATGAAATGGAACAATATTAGGAGGGGATGTGCCCAAAATTTCAAAGTCGAAAAACTGTACAGGGTGTCCCAAAACTCCTTCGAATAAAAAATTCAAATAAAAGTTATTCAGTACTTTGATGGGAATAAAGTGCCTTAATAAAACTTTAAATACTACAATGTATTTTTTATTTTATATTGTTACAGCTGATGAAAAAGTTATTCAGTACTTTGATCGGAATAAAGTGCCATAATAAAACTTTAAATTTTAAATACTACAATGTATTTTTGATTTTATATTGTTACAGCTGATGAAAAAAACAAATTCAACGACCTAATATAGTATAGTAATTATAATAGTAACTATACAATGTTCTTTTGATGACCTCTAGCTTATAAATTCACAGTAATTAAGAAAATATGTTCCCTACGTGTTAATGAAACTTAAAAGTATCTCGTAGTCCATGATACTTTCGAACTGAATGTAACATCCTAGCTATAATATCCACCATTAGAAGCGAATCCCAAGCTTTTTTTTTGTATTTCAGTTATGTGTACTACTCACACAAATGTAGAAAAATCCAAAAAGTAAACAAAATTTACGGAAAAAGGTCGTTTAACACGTTCGTCGCCCACCGCGATTTGGCTGAGTTTCTTGTGTTTTAAAATGTTTTAACGAATACCATGCGACATAATATAATGTAATATTTTATCTTAAATATAAATTAATAAAAAGTATATTTTAAAAATTTTTATGTTGTATATTCTACATTTATATTTCAATGATTATTCCATTAAATTCCTTTTAAAAATCCAATTGAAAATCGTATTTAACTTGAACAAGAAAAGCGTCACCCATATTTGGGTGACGGGGCCCCCACGGAAGCATACCTGTCACCCAGATATGGGTGACGCGGCGACGAACGTGTTAAAACCATTTTGCGAGCTAGTTATGGCGGATTTTGACTCTATTTTTCTAACGAATATCAAATTTTCCGAGCAAATGGGACTCATATTAGTTAATAGGAGGTGGGATATTATAACTTCTAATCGTTAGTATTTCAAAACTAATTGACCATCTGGGTAATTTCTCTTTTTAGTTAAATGCACAAGTGGCGCAACAAACTTTTTGTAAAGCCTTATTTATTCATCCTCTTCAATTTGTTTACTCTTGATAAGGCGGCTTCCTACATCCAGCGTCATTGAGACAGGATTACAGTCATTAATTTCAAAATGTAATATGGCTTGCATGTACCCCTTTTGTGTTTACAGCTTATCTTCTGTTTGCTCAATTTCAATTCTCAATTAATATTTTGCAGGTCCAAGATTCTTTTCTGAAATTCTTCTGAAGACCTCGAACTATATTTTGTATTCAATCAGATACGATTATAATATAGTCTACAAATACTAATAATAATCTAACTTTCCTCGTCGATCATATACATATACTGTGGTGAGAATGACAAGTTCCCTGGCAGGAATGCGGTGACTATGAATGCGCGGCCGATTGGTTGGTTTGGACGCAGAACGCCAGGTCTCACACGCATTTTTGATTAGAGCGTTCTAATGGCCCAAGCGGTCATACACACTAATGCATTGTGTGACGTAAACATCATAAGCAGTGGGACCGCGTGGTGACTATGGATGCGTCAGATGTGGGGATAGACGAAGCTAATGATAAACCTCTCTTGCCCCTGTGCCGTTCCGTGGAAATTTTGTCGTCTCACCACAGTACACGAATCAGCATTTGTCGCCTTTAAACCTAAATTAAGAACAACTAGTATTTTCATGAGCATTCTTTGAGCTCGTTTAACCATTGTCCAATTGCTTATTAACTATAGTCAAAGTCAAGCCGTTTCTCTAGAAAATGGGGCTCCTGCATGAAAACTTCTTCTAAATATCCAATCAATATCTACTCGATGTAGTTTGAGATTATATTGATCTACCAAACCTAAAATTATGCGTAATGAACTCATTCGTGCTACTGGTGGAAACGTCTTCTTGAAGTCAATTTCTATAGATTCATCAGAAGCAGATTTATTACTTAAAACTGTACGTAAGGTTACAACATTCTTAGCCACAGATCTGCACACAATGTCCCATGTGCCACTATTCACAATGCTTTTAACAGTTGAATAAATCGTTTCCTTTGACTCATGGGCATTTTGACTTGCCATCGCCACTCGAATGTGGGTCTATAAATACATCATCATCGTTCTCCATTGTTGTACTATCATTACCACAAGACTCTTCGTTTACAGTTTCCTCTAAACTCTAAGCGTTCTTTAATAGAAATTTCTTCTTTATAGACGCTTCTGTTGGTAAACCCTATTTTGGATTGGTAGTGATTGATAAATCTTTGGTCTCCCTCTTCCACCTGCCTCAACCTTACGAGGTCTGCCACGAGTTTCATTTCAATATTTATGCTATTCCTCGGCACATTCCTCTTCCGTCGGTAGATACAACCGACATCCCTAGCAATGATAACTTTCCTTTCTTGTGATATTCTATTCACACTCTATTCACAGCCCTTCGCTTCATCAGAAGAGCCCGGCAACATAACTTCGTTTCCTTTTGGTGCAACCTTATCCTTGTTTGGCAACTTATTCAAAATATACACCTTAACGCCGAAATAATGTACATATTTTAACGTAACAGTCTTATCAGTCTATAAGAAGTATGGTATCTTTCCATTCATGGACTTCGGCCAACGACCATTGCCTCGTTGCAAAAACCGGTTCCCTTACGATCACCGGAATAAAACAGCGTGGGACGTGTGCAGCGCTTGGATGGGTGACCGCTCCGTAAAAGCTGGGAAGTGACCCTCTGGGTGCTTTTCACGTGTTATTGGCAAAATAGGTGGTTCGGAACCCACCGTAATAAAAAGTAGGTCCCGCTGAAATTAGGCGTTAGTGAAGAGTGATAAATGGGAAGAAGAGTTGGTAAATAGATTTGAAACCCTGAGGGGACCAAATAACATTATATACATACATACATTCAAGGACTTCGTTGGGCATAGGTTCCTAATATGATTTGTCGTAGCAATAGCTTCTGCCCAAAAAGGTGATGGCGTTCTTGTGAGTATAAACTACTGGACAATTATTTTGTCCAATAAATAATTGTCCGGTAGTGTATACACCTCTGGTAGTATATGTAGATTCCGCTAGTTTGATAATAGCTCTATTTTAGGAAAAATGAGGGAACCGCCAGCGGGAATCGAACGCGGGCCTCACTGGTAGTAGCTGATCATCTAACGCGCGCACCCACGGAGCCTTTCTCATTTTTCCCAATCTCCATACAGTATTTGATCTGGGAGGTTCTGATCCCACAATAATTACTCTTAGACGCCGTATCGCGAGTGGGTCAATACCGAGCACCCTAGGTAATAATACTTTTCTTCAACACTTCAATTCAATTCAATCGCAATACCAACACTAATTCGTGCAATTTATAAAACTCTTAATTATCGTCCAATGTCCCAATCTGGCAAATGAACATGAACTCCACACAATACAATCTTACCGTTCTGATTATATCAATTAAATTATACTAGTTACGAGGCTCCCTAACAATCCCAGTGGCTACCTAATTTCGCATCAGGTAGGAAAAGTCGGGAAAAAAGTCAATTTCAAAATTTTGCTTAAGCGTAAAATTTTTACTGTCCGACATAGTTAAAATTCTAAAGTCTAAGGCGTCAGTATTGTTTTTTTTATTTGTACACCCGTGAAGTATCCTACTTCATCAAAAATCAAGAGATTTTCAAATGTTTTAAGGAATTTGTGTAAATTCTTAAATGTATAAATTCTTTTCGGGTAGGTATACAGAGCACTTTTGCACAGATTTTATTTCGTTATCATCTAAATTAGTATAGATATTAATATTTCAACAGGATCGCTCATACTGTAAGTTCTTTTATGATTATAAAACTTCATTGACAATTTATTATACTATTGAGTAATATCCGGAGCTCTTGTATCATTACATTCGATAAAGCTTTGTGATCATAGAGCTAAAAGAATTAGTCCCAGATTTGCACAGATTGAATATTTATAACTGATTTAAATGGAAATGAGCATCAACAGAGGCAGCGTGTGTTCCCTAATGAAAATTAATAGTATAGCCATTTTCAAAATAAATCGTTAGGGATAGCTGAACCGATAAGGTGTATTCAGGATTAGTGTATTTCGGAAACAAGGGATCGATCGAGCGAGAATATATATGTATGTATGTATATATATATTTGTTCCCTTACGGGTTACAAAGAAATCCCATTCCTTTTACAATTTTCTTTATTTTCACACTGCCGTTTCATTCATTCTTTACTCCTATGTCCACACACTCTCATCCTTCTATCCTTTTCTCCCTCCCCCATTCACACTTTATGTCCTACCTTTCCTTACTTTCTTTATCTAATTTCGCCATCCACCTTTCTCTTCCCCTGTATCCCTTCTTGAATTCCTTCCTCTTCCCTGCATCTTTCTAATACGTGATCCCAAGATTCCGCTTCGTTCCCACGTCTTCTGAACCTTCTGTCATCTTCATCCTCCCAGTATCTCCCTCCCTTCATTTAATTTCCTAATCTATACCTCGTTACTCTACTCCATTTCTCTTCTTTCCATCTTCTCTTCAGGTACTCTGGTGTTTTCTCTACCTTTATCTCTCTATACCAGCTGTTATATCTCGACTCTATAGCCTTTCTCCACCATGAATAGGATGAACAGTTTTGCACTTAAAGGGCACCCTTGTCTCACCCCCCTCGCTACCTAAAATTTCTCTCCCATCTCCTTTCCTACTTTAATCCTCGCTGTTGTCTCTCCATATACATATCTCCTCTAATCTCTCCATTAACCCTTCACTTACCCCTCTTTCTCTTAGCGGTTTGCATAACTTTTTTCTGTTAACGCTATCAAATGCTGCCTTTAACTTCACAAAACACCCAATCATTTTCCCTTTTTTTCTCGCTAGCACTCTGTTTATTATATACGATAGTACGTATTGTCACGCTGCCCTTTTTCTCGTGGGACGGTTGACCCGGGAAAGTGGGCAACTCTGAAGATTTACAGGCCCGTAGGCCGGGCCGTGCGCGGCCGTGCGCTCGCAGTCCTCTCGGGACAAAATCCGGATCCTCGGAGACGATGACAATCGAGAGGGAAAGCCGGGGTTAAATGTGGCGAAATATCGGCGATACCCGTGGTTCCTACGAGAGCCGTAACGACAGTGATCGCCTAATTCTCGCTACGCGGTTCCTTTCCCCCCCAGTCTCGACGCCTAGGGTATCGCGCCACTCGTCATAGCGGCTTAGTGCCCTCTTCCGCTTTTCGCTCGGACTTTCTCCCGCTTGGACCTTGGGCCTTGGACCAGAAACCTTCGTGACGACCGTTTCCCGCGACCGGGGACGTTTAACATCGCTGAGCATCGCCGCCCCATCTCTACGAGCCCCTTTGTTGTATGATGAGCCGGTATCGAAGCGGTATGCGTTGGTCAGCGGTTCTGACAGGGGGTGCTCCTCGCGTCCGGCGTCCTCCGGGTTGATTAACCCGTGAGCGGCGATCCCATTTATTTCACTTTCCTTCGATTGAAGTTTGAATCGATTGAAGTTGTACCAAAAAACTAAAGTACCGCCAGAAGTTAGAAACTTCGTTGATACGTAAGTTACAAAGATTAAATACTTACCCAGACCTAGTTAGTTAGTTAGTTAGTATTGCTTTCCTCGGAGATGGGATTCGGACACCCATCGTTTCCTTAGGGCACTCCGTATCGAGGTCAACAGAATCACAGCGGCGCTGCCGAGGCTCGGCCCTGTTTGTCGGGTTGCCTTTATCCTTCGTTTTTCCGCCTATGGCCTGTTTTCTATAGCCCGGGCCTAATTCAGGACCATCGACGTACTAGACGGGCCGGTCTTCATCGATGAGATGGCCATGCTACCTAACAGTTGGATTTTTGAGCTGTTTTACGGCTCGGAGTATGCGTTGGACCATCTCACCTTCGGACCTGCAGGGTGTCTCGCCTGCCCGTGTTTTGACTCCCCCCTCTTCGCTGTATCTCCATGTCGTATGCATCAAGTGTGAATCCCTTCCCTACTTTACTTCCGGATAATCCAGAAGCTTGCCCTTTCCCTCCCTTGAAACCTCAGGTTTCAGTCCTACTCTGCGACTCTATAGGTAGTTACAAAAGCAAGGGAACCCCTGAATTTAATATTAACCTCTTTAATTGAACATGGGAAGAAGCTAACCCTCAACTAGGGCTCCGATCCGACTTTATCGAAATTTCGACAGAGCCGAAATATCGATGCCATCCGGTCTTTGCTTGCCGGCCTATTTCGCGCTGGGGGTGGGGAGGGATATACCCAGACCTAACCCAGACCTTACTTCCTTTATAAATGAAAATGTAGTTATGGACAATAAATATCTAATTTATATTACATTACAGCCACACACAGACTGCAGAATGTACAAGTAGTAATGATAGCGAAACGACAAGTGATAACGAGATCTGAAGTGCTCCATGTTACATAAGTAACTCAAAACGTTAAAATACTTAATTATTATTATTTTTATTGTGTTCCATATATGAAAATACGATATACCTGCAAGCTAATGTGTTATCAAATAATTTCTACGAAAAAACTATTTCATTAGTTTTTTGTCACAAAAATTTATTTTTTGCAAAATCCTAATGTCGTAGACAAATTTTGAAACCAGATTTGAAATCAGCGTAAAAAAATCTACGTCAATTAGCGGGAAATGATGTACAGCATGTATTAAAAAAATTTTTTTCGCGCGTAGTATTGAAGAAACCACAATTTTCTTGAAATTGTACAAGTTTAACGAATTTTATCATGGTTAAAAAACGTTCGTACCATAATCTACCTATTTTTCCCATATTCTACAAAGTTTCAGCTAGAATTTAAAAATAATTTCATCGCTCTATCTTATTTCTATCGAAAGTTCTTTGGTTTTGTCACAGATTTCTTCCGAATTGCCCACTGTGCGGCGCAGATAATTTGGCCTATGGCAAAGATCATGGTAATGTGTGACGTCACAGTTTCGAAAGATGTACAAGCTATGCTCATCGACAGCGCCTATGCTTGGCTTATAAGGGTGAGGGGGGTATACCCGGAAAGTATGGACAGGATAATTTCAAAGAATTTGGCATTTTATCATGAAATAATCATTATATAAAGTATATTTGAGATACAAATGTTTATTCTATATGTTTTATTAAGGTATTACAATGAAGTATGAATTTTTAAAAATTTTGAAGAAATGAAATGGGTGGTTATTAGTTTCAATGCTTTTCCCCAAAACATAACCCGAAGTTTAATATGACAAAATTAACATAATACACTTCAACTATAAAACTGTAATATTGTAATACCGGACACGCGGTACACGCATCGCGTTCACTCGGCACACTCAGTCGGACGCATACGGACATGCGCACATCTTACGCGCAAGCAAGCGAGAAGAACGACAGAGTAAACAGCTGTTGGGAGCAAACCTCGCTTCAATCCCCCACTTTTGCGACATTGATTCTCAATCTATGAATACAATTTTTATGCGCTATACCTTCGAGCGGTTCTGTCATTATGTCGGCCAAATTGTCGTTAGATGGAACATATGACAAACTGATTGCTCCCCTTTCTAGTTCCTCTCGAACGATATGATAAAATATGTCTATGTGTTTTGTTCGTGTATTTTCTATTCGACTTCTTGAAAAATTTAACGCTGCTCTTTTATCGCAAAACATTTCGCAATTTCCCGACAAATGTTCATACAATTCTAGTTCGGTTAATAACGTATGCAACCAAATTGCTTCTTTTGTTCCGGATGCCAAAGCCACATACTCCGCTTCCATGGTAGAGGTGGACAAACTCTTTTGCTTGGACGATGCCCAATGTACAATACTAGCATAACAAGTACAATACTGCCCAATGTCGCAGAAAATATTATTCTTTGGATCTTTAACAGTCTTACAAGTTATATTATAATCTCTCGTCTTACATAAATAACGCAATATGTGCTTACATTGAATCCAATGGATTTCGCTAGGTCAGGAATTGTAGTGGGATAATTTTGTTACAGCGTGCAACATATCCGGTCTGGTTCGCAAAGCTATATACATTAAACATCCTACCAGTTCTCGGTACGCCGTCTTACCTTCTTCCTCTAAGAGGTTCGATTGCACGTTTTTCGACAATTTCAAGCCTGGATCTAAAGGCGTCGAAACACTTTTACATTC
Source organism: Lasioglossum leucozonium (assembly GCA_028454225.1). Classification (NCBI taxonomy): domain Eukaryota; kingdom Metazoa; phylum Arthropoda; class Insecta; order Hymenoptera; family Halictidae; genus Lasioglossum; species Lasioglossum leucozonium. Next base: position 21,350,340 of record CM052212.1, read on the forward strand.
TTTCATGTTATATTTATCTAATAGCGAATCTATATAAGCCCTTTGGTCTAAACTAGTTTCCGCGCTATTTCTATTTACTTTAACACCTAACACGTCGCTGATCTCGCCTAAATCTTTGGTCTCATATTTTTTACTTATAACTTTAACAAAATCATTAATTGACGTTGGATCATTTGAGAATACAAAAATATCGTCCACATAGATTATTGCAATGGTCCAAAAACTTTTTTTTTAGACGAATTTAATCTAGTAAATCCATACCTGACGAGGAAATTATTTAATTCTGTGTTCCAATTTCGTCCTGCTTGCTTTAGCCCGTAGATTGGCCGTTTCAGTCTAACTAGGCTTTCTTTCCCATTCTTGCAAGCACGAGTCAAATTCATATACAGGGTGTCCCAAAACTACTGTTCCATCGGGAAATGGGGGGTTCCTGGGGTGATTTGAAGCAACATTTTCCTTTGCAAAAATGTCCGCCGGGGCTTCGTTTAGGAGTTATTAACGAAAAACACTGACCAATCAGAGCGCGACCTAGACGCGTGTTGGCAAAGATGGTACGGCGCGCCAGGCGGATCCCCTCGCTGGAGCGTTAGCTGTCCGCCGCAAAGAAGAAGTGAACAAGTGAAGGAGTAGAAATTTTGAATTATTTATTGTAAAAACTCACTTATTTAGCCGTAAATCCACTTGCTGTTTGAAAATGTGGGTCACTACCCCACTCAGTGACGAACTACACAGCTGGCCTCAGGTATACGACAGTGCCGAACGGTAAGGGACGTACGGTCAGGTCAACGCACCGCACAGCTGGGGGTGAATAGTAGGTATACGACAATCTAAGGCCCAAGGGATGCGCGGTGAAGTCAAATATCCGGATCTTCACTTCCACTGCTGAAACGATAAAAGATCGTATGATTATTTCATACAGATGCCATGAAATTTTTCCACACTCGCGATCACTGTTCACACTTGTCACCATATAGCTATGCACTAATAACAATTCCGATGTCAATTGTATCATCACAGCATAAATCCCAATAATGAGATAATGAAATCAGTAGACGGCGGGTTTCATGCATTTGTAGCAAAAGTAAGTAGATGCAGTTTAAAACAGTAGAGAGATTAAACTAATTAAAAACTCCAATGTATTATTTTCAACTTGTTCACATGATTAAAGTAAAAATCAAATATCTGTTTGGTTCCTGTTCCTTGCAACAGCAACAGCCAACTTTTACTTTGCATAAAAACCAGCAGTCTAGTGATTATCACTATTAAAAACACATATTAGCAACCGTGAGTGTTGTACTAATAACTCTTTGGAGATGTTCTCTTTACCACGGCTCAAACGACACTGATTTTATGCAAGATTTTTCTGAAAAGTCTAGGGAGGTCGTTATGCGTGTCGAAAATGCACGTTGTAGCACGCTTACGAAAACGACGCGATGGATGGACGAAAAACAGGATACGAGAAGGACCACTGTAAGACTAGAATTTATGGCAATCACATGTTTCGGTATTCCTGCAGACTGGTACGCAGAGTCAATGGGCAACTGTTCGAAAACGTCGTCCGTCCATTTACCCACCAAGGGGTACAAATGTCAGGTCCGCGAGCCGCAAGGGTTCCTATTATCCTACACCTTTCTTAAGAAACTTTCTAAAAGAAGGACGGACGAAGTTTTCGAAAAGTTACGCATGGACTCTGCGTACCAGTCTGGAGGAATACCGAAGCATGTGATTGCCATAAATTCTAGTCTTACAGCGGTCCTTCTCGTATCCTGTTTTTCGTCTATCCACTTCGTCGTTTTCGTAATCTTGCGTAAAATCAGTGTCGTTTGAGCCGTGGTAGAGAGAACATCTCCAAAGAGTTATCAGTACAAAATTCACGGTTGCTAATGTGTGTTTTTAATAGTGATAATCACTAAACTTCGGGTTTTTGTGTAAAATAAAAGTTAGATGCTGCTGTTGCAAGGAACAGGTGCCAAACAGATATTTGATTTTTACTTTAATCATGTGAACAAGTTGAAAATAATACATTGGAGTTTTTAATTATTTTAATTTCTCTACTGTTTTAAACTGCACCTACTCATTTTTGCTACAAATGCATGAAAACCGCCGCCTACTGATTTCATTACCTCGTTATTGTGATTTGTGCTGTGATACAAGTAACATTGGAATTGTTATTAGTGCATAGCTATGTGGTGACAAGTTTGAACAGTGATCGCGAGTGTGGAAAAATTTCATGGCATCTGTATGACAGAATCATACGATTTATTTATCGTTTGAACAGTGAAAGTGAAGGTCCGGATCTTTGACTTCACCGCGCATCCCTTGGGCTTTAGATTGTCGTATACCTACTATTCATCTCCAGCTGTGCGGTTCGTTGACCTGACCGTACATACCTTACCATTCGGCACTGCCGCATACCTGAGGCCAGCTGTGCAGTTCGTCACTGAGGAGCCAGGGACCCACACTTCCAAGCAGCAAGTGGATTCACGGCTAAATAAGTGAGTTTTTACAATACGTAATTCTAAATTGGCTACTTCGTCACTTGTTTACTTCTTCTTCGCGGTGAACTGCTAACGCTCCAGTGAGGGGATCCGCCTGGCGCGCCGTACCATCTTTGCCAACACGTGTCTAGGTCGCGCTCTGATTGGTCAGTGTTTTTCGTTAATAACTCCTAAACGAAGCCTCGGCGGACATTTTTACAAAGGAAAATGTTGCTTCAAATCACCCCAGGAACCCCCCATTTCCGGATGCTGTAGGAGTTTTGGGACACCCTGTATATGGTCTAAGATCTGCGGCCCGATTGGATGATTCGGGCGCCCAATACATGATACGACCCGCACATCCCTAATAGGAATCGTTTGACGCTTCTGGTCATGACCGACCTATTTTACTTACTGCGTATACTAGAGCGCGGGATCCCGATGGATCTTTAACGTCGATTTTCTCGAAAAATTAGACTCGCAGAAAAAAATTTCATTCTTTTTTCGATTCATTTTTACATCTAGGATGACTTCCTAATCAGTTGACTATAAGTCGCGGGACACCCTGTATATTTACGTATGACTAAGTTTCGTGATCCACGTACTTATTAAAATAATTAATTACATCATTTCAGCATAATTTACATTCAAAAATAATTTTTTTCAGTGTCACTTATTTCCTTAAAACAGAAATTGAAGAAAGCGGTATTTTGAATAGTAGAATTAAAGTACATATCCAACTAGAATTTGGATGCGAACAGTTACATAAGAATTCGTACACCTTTTAAAACAGAATAACTTTTTTACACTTTCATCAAATGACCTGACTTTTTGTGCGCAATTAGAAATATTTGTTCAAAAAAAATGTTCGGTCAATTTTTGAACAATTTGTTCTGTTTTGAAGGGCATCCAAATATTATAATAATAAGAGTCACTGAATATGCCTTTGTATTCGGGTGTAAAAGCTTAAATGCTATAGGTAATCATCCTTGTGACTTATGTTCATGTTGACATGACAGGTGGAGTACCGTCGACGAGCGAAAGAAGTGGAGAGGGGTGTGAAATGATCGGCAGGAACTACTCAATCAGCACAAATTTTCGCAGAATGAAGCTTGGAGAAATTGGTCGACCGCCTGCTTCGTCCTATAACGAAGAGTCTGAGGGTCACATTACAAAAACAAAAGTCTTGTCATTTGAGAAGGACTTCTTCATAAGAACTCCAGTCAAGGCTCCTGTAATAAGTATTAGCGCAATTGTGGGTGACTTAACGGAAAATCCGGACGACAGTTGCGCGGAATTGTTGGAGGAAGAAACGAAGAAGGAAGGTGATGTGAGACAGGGAGAGCTGGAACCTGATAAAAGTAATATGACGGACACTGCCGGGAAGGACTCGGCAAGTCCGGCTCAAGCGGAAACGGAAACCGTGGAGTTGCTGGAAGAAGCGCAGGTTGTTCCTGTTTGGAAACCGGACGTTCAACAGAACGACCAAACAGCGCCTGTCACTCAATCAGCAACTCAGCAAAAGCGTGACAATAACGTTAACGAAGTGTGCCCGTGGGAGGACGAGTAAGTATAAATCGTATGATCGAATAATACATACAGTCACTCACACTAATATTCGAACACTTTAGAAGACGATTACTTTTTTAAGATAGGAACAAATAACTTCAATTTTTTTAAGACGTAAAGAGCTTATTAACTGAGGTGAACAATTTACGGATAAAATTACAATTGGTCAGAATCGTGGAGAAAATTTTAAAGCTTACCTTTTGCAATTTTTTTATCTGGGCCTGTGTTGCAAATTCAAAAACTGCATTTGGTAATGTCAAGAGATTTGGAATAATGAAGCTATCGAATATTATTATTACATTTTACTTTAAATATAAATATACATATAAGAAGTAGAAGAATACATGTGTTACACATGACTACGTGGAAGAGACTGAGAGATTAGAAATTGGACGCACGTTATCGAAAGAAAGAAACAAAACACGCTCTTCTCGCCTGATGCGTTTCCAATATAAAACCACAGATTAGGTATAGGAGTAAACCAATCACCCAATGTATTTTTCTGTCTCATGTTTGGGGGGGGCTCTAGAGTAGGGCTGTACGAGTACTCGTATAGTGCTATAGAGCTAATTGTAAGCTCGACTCGAGTGTGCGGGTCGCATCGAGTACCCGCATGAAGCGAACGGCTCGCACGAAACGAACAGTTCGCATGAAGGGATGGAGTCGAAATTAGTGATGGGCATTATCGACTAAAAACTATCGACTTATTCGATAGTAGCTGTTACTATTTTCATTCGACTAGTTTTACCAAACTACCGAATGAATTTTACAGTGGTGGGGGTTACTATTTTCAGTCAATTGTTTATAGCACCATCTTTATGTATTCATAGAGAGAAGAATAAACCAGTAACGGCAGTGTGGGGAAGGTTGCCACAAAACTGACTCTTGTTACTTTGCTCAAGTTTATTAGTTTTTATTTAATTTTGCGCGTTCTAAAAGTGCATACAGGAATCCGGAATATGTGAGGCAAACTCATCGGCAGACTGACTGTGCCCCGCGGATCTCCTTGCCTATTTATCGTGTTCTTCGAAAAGGCGTTACCTTTTCGAAGCCTCGGAGGTGGTTTTCCAAACTCTTGCCAATCGTTGTCGCCTTATTTTGGCGGGGGTAAAAATCCTTAATGTCTAATTTATGGTTACCGGTAAGGTGGTCACCACGTGCGGAAAAGGGACTTTCCGGGACCGCGCTTACCGCGCGGTCGAGCAGGCCCTGGCGGCACACGACTCGCAGCGTTTAACGACGGGGTAATTAAATTTATTACGCACGGAAAAGCAATTTACAAAAAATGATTTGTCATCCTGCAGACCCTAGAGTAGATTTACTACTCTAGACCCTAACATCTGCAGGCGGTCAACTTTAGCATCGTGCGCTGCGAATCGTGTACCGCTACAGGCAGTAACCAGTAACTAAACTATCGAATAAATTTAGGCGTAGTGGGGGTTATTAAACTATCGAATGAATTTTGTCGTGGTGGAGGTTACTAAACTATCAAATGAATTTTTCCGTGGTGGGGGTTACTAAACTGTTAAATGAATTCTGCTGTGGTGGTGGTTACTATTTCAGTCGACTGAATTATCGACTGATTTATGCAGTGATAGAGCAGGTGGAGCATGGGTGGAGCTATCAATTCAATCATGAGATTTATTATATCTTTACTATCCTACCATTTATTTCATTAGCGTTATTAATATATATATATATATATATATATATATATATATAATGTATATATATTGTTACGGGTTTACCGGTATACTGGTGTTACGGGTCTGCCGGTACACCTGTTGTATAGAATTGGTGGTAGATTCAGGTTGGTTACAGCGTCGTTATGAAAACGGCGCTGGAACGAAAGAGAGTCTGGTGACAGACGTGGTGGCGAACGGACGTCTAAGGACGTTGAAGGCGATAAAGGCGATAAAGGCGATAGAGAAAAAGGAGTTCCCTTCCTCTGAGGATTATGAGACTATTTAAATAGTGTTTATTTATTTGAAGGGAGCGGTACTTTCGTTACATTGGTGTCAGAAGTGGGATACTGCATTTGAGCTAAGCGACTTGCGGAACGAGATGCAGACTCGATCTGTCCGTTTAGAAGAGGCACGTTTACTGGAGAACCGGGCCGACCTTCGAGCGGAAGAGTTCGCGTCCATGCAGACGCAGTTAGCTGAAAATCAGGCCAGTCTTTGCCATCTTACATCTCTTTTTGAGAGATTTGTAAGGGATGAGAATCGTGAGGCTGTCGGTGACGTAGGTTTATGCGCGTCGAATCGTGAGGCTGCCGGTGATGTAGGTTTGTGCGCGTCCAATCAGTGTTCGCGCCCGTGCAATGCAATTCCACCGTTTTACCGTGTTAAACCCGCAAAGTTTAACGGCTCGGGTTCATGGAGACTGTATTTGTATCGAGCTGTTCCTTGAATAAAGCTAACGCGTTGGGAAACCAGAAGGGGTCGTTGTAAGGAGGGTTGCGAACGATCCAGTTAAAAAAAATACCCTCTATCGAATTTCTTCGGTTAGTAACCTTGCGGCGGAGTCTGGTATCAGCGTTGCAGGTTTTCTGGATGGTCATCCCCGAAAGTTTATTGTCGATACTGGTTCGCGGGTATCACTCTTGAAGGGGACGTCAGATGAGAGTTGTTCTTCGTTGTCAAGCAAACTGCATCTTAGAACCGTTACGGGAGAAAGTGTTCAGATTTTCGGGATGCGCAGCGCTTTTGTCGAGCTTGGGAAACTACGCGTTGAGCACAGGTTTCTCGTTGTCGATATCGAGGAAAATTGCATTCTAGGGCTGGATTTTCTGTCAAGATACAGGTGTTCGGTTGACTTTGGGGAAAATTGTATGCATATTACTGGTATAGGCAAAATTCCATTTAATGCTTGCCCTACCGATGCTGGGTCTCCGAAAAGTGTCATAGACGTTGTAGAAGATTCTGAAGACCGTGTTTTGCCGAAGTTTTTGTTTTCGACTTTGGAAAATAATTCCGTACTCCTGAGTCAAAGTGAGAAAGAAGACTTTAGGAATTTTCTAGTCTCATTCCAAGACGTCTTTGCTAAAGATAAAAAGCAGTTGGGAAGTTGCACGGTTGTGAAGCATCATATAGATACGGGAGATCACGTTCCAATTAAGCAGGCTCCTCGTAGGGTTCCCATTCAGCGAAAGGATGAAGTTCGACAGTTAATTAAGGATATGAAAAGCCAGGGGGTGATTGAACAATCGGTTAGCTCTTGGATGTCCCCGGTAGTTTTAGTAAAAAAGAAAGATGGTTCGACAAGGTTTTGTGTAGATTATCGCCAGTTAAACAACATCACGAAAAAAGATTCATACCCCTTGCCTCGGATCGACGATACTCTGGATGCGATTGCGGGATCTTCTTGGTTTACGGTTTTGGACCTGCAGAGTGGTTACTGGCAGATCGAAATGGATGAGAGAGATCGGGAAAAGACAATCGGATGGTCTTGTAGAAAGGTTAAATAGGACAATCCTTCAATATCTTTCAATGTTTGTGTCTAAGCATCAAAGGGATTGGGACGAATTAGTCCCCCTGTTTCTCCTTGCTTATAGATCTGCTCAGCATGAAAGTTTAAAATTGACCCCATCAATGATGTTATATGGTCGGGAAATTTGTTTGCCTTTGGATTTATTACGGGGAAGCCTTCCAATTGTTTTGCGATTTTACTTTAGATTTAAGAGATAAAATGGATTCTATTCACAAATTCGTTAGAAAACAACAAGAAATTTCCTCGTTTAAAATGAAACAGCAGTTTGATTCCAAAGTAATAGAACAGTCTTTTCAGGAGGGGGATTTGGTTTGGTTGTATCAGCCTCTCAGAGTGAAAGGGAAGTGCCCGAAACTTCAGTCTCATTGGGACGGTCCGTATATTATTAACACGAGATTGAACGATGTTGTCTATAGAATTAGAAAGAATAAGCAGAAATTTAAAGTAGTGCATGTCAACAGACTTGCAAAATTCGTTGATAAATAGGAATTATTGTAGGGAAGATAGGAAAAATGTATGAGAGTTTTTGTTTTAGTTTTAGGAGTTTTAGGAAATGCTAATGTTATTCCTGCTTTGCCAGGAATCGCTGATCTGTTTCCTACAAGAAAGAAGAGGAAAAGCAAGTCGTTGAGAGAACCGAAAAATTCAAGACCGAATACATTAGAAACATTGTTGTTATTTTGAAATTTTCAAATATTACTTGTTATTGTTGTATCTTCTTTTCGACCGCTAACCACCCCAGGTTTTTAAGCCGTGGTTTTCCCTGGGGCGTGGGGCAAATGTCGAGTTAGTTGGTGATTTTGGAGGGTCCACGATGTTTTTTTTTTGTTCATGACATTGAACCTACCTACTCGTTAAAATCCACAAGGGCATTTCTAATATCCGCCCTATGGAATTATCGAGTAGAAGGTGTCAATGCCCTTTCACTTTTAAACTGTTCTCACCATATCCACAAATTCTTGAAATGTTGAAACACTGCACTTTATTAAACTTGATTTACGTTGGGAGACTCCCAGACCGAACGGACATCTTGAGGTCGTGTGATTTCTGCCATCGGATCGCGACGGAAATCTTGAGCGGAGCCTGGCCGGGCGCCGCCGCGAACGGAAATCTTCGACGCGTGCGACGGAGATTTTACCGCAGGAAGAGGCACGACACGCGACACGAACAGAGCATAAACGAGTCGACGATTTTACAACCCTTTGGAATTACAAATGGTTTTCAATATGACCACTTTGAAGACATGTGATTTCTGCGAACCGAAATCTCCGACGCGTGCGAGAAGAATCGTCCACACAATCTAGCATCCGTATGCACACTGATTCAAGACAGCTGACGAGGTCATTGCCTGAGCCCGGTCGATAAAACAAATACCGATCTACAACAGCAAACGCCCGCACAAACATCGCACGTTACTATGCCAATACACTGAGTATCCCATTTCCATGAACTTCGCGATTCTTTCTCATTCTGGCTTATGCTCTGTTTGCGTCGCGTGTCGTGCCTCTGCGCGCAGAAATCTCTGCGCTATCGACGGCAGAAATCACACGACGTCAAGATGTCCGTTCGGTCTGGGAGCGAGTCTCCCAACGTAAATCAAGTTTAATAAAGTGCAGTGTTTCAACATTTCAAGAATTTGTGGATATGTGTGAGAACAGTTTAAAAGTGAAAGGGCATTGACCCCTTCTACTCGATAATTCCATAGGGCGGATATTAGAAATGCCCTTGTGGATTTTAACGAGTAGGTAGGTTCAATGTTATCCAACGATGTATTAAACATTTTCACCTCGCTGGGGCCCCAAATGAGAACCAAGGTATGCATGCGTTTGTCACTTGATACGCGACTGTCGCGCGCCTGTGTGACGTACGCAACGTACACTTGTCAGAAGTGTTGCAGCATTTTAGGCGGATTTTTAATTGCTAATCACTAAATAACAAAGCCGAAATCGGAATTTTTTTATTCTTCATTTCCGTCTCATATTGTCGTCGAGAAGCACCCCTTACAATTTCTCCCACCTTTAGCTAAACACCCTGTATACAGGCTGTCCCAAAACTATCGTTCTTCCGGGAAATGGGGGGTTCCTGGGGTGATTTGAAGCAACATTTTCCTTTGCAAAAATGTCCGCCGGGGCTTCGTTTAAAAATACTGACCAATCAGAGCGCGACCTAGACGCGTGTTGGCAAAGATCGTACGGCGCGTCAGGAGGATCCCCTCGCTGGAGCGTTAGCGGATCACCGCGAAGAGGAAGTGAACAAGCGAAAGAGTAGGCAATTTAGAATTACATATTGTAAAAACTCACTTATTTAACCGATAATCCACTTGCTGCTTGGAAGGGTGGGTCACTGGGCCTCTCGGTGATGAACTGCACAGCTGGCCTCAGGTATGCGGCAGTGCCGAAAGCCAAGGGTTGTACCGGTCAGGTCAACGAACCGCACAGCTGGTGGTTAATAGCAGGTATTCGATAATGTAAGGCCCAAGGGATGCAGGGTGAGGTCAATGATCCGGACCTTCACTTTCACTCTTGTTACGATAAATGATTTTCCACACTCGCGATCATTGTTCACACTTGTCACCACATAGCTATGCACTAATAAAAATTCCAGTAACACTTGTATCACAGCACAAATCACAATAATGAGGTATGATATCAGTAGACGGCGGTTTCCATGCATTTCTAGCAAAAATGAGTACGTGCAATTTAAAACAGTACAGAGATGAAAATCTGCAATGGATTATTTATAAAAATGTATAAAATACAATGTACAAAAATGAAATATCTGTTTGGCTGCTGTTCCTTGCAACAGCAGCAGCCAACTTTTATTTTGCATAAAAACCCGCAGTCTACTGATTATCAGTATTAAAAACACACAGGCTAACAACCGTCAGTTTTGATAACTCTTTGGAGATGTTCTCTCCACCACGGCTCGAACGACACTGATTTTCTGAAAAGGGAGGTCCTTCTTCGTGTCGAAAATGCACGCTGTAGCACGGTTACGAAAACGACGGGGTAGATTGACGAAAAACAGGATACGAGAAGGACCGCTGTAAGACTAGAATTTATGGCAATCACATGTTTCGGTATTCCTGCAGACTGGTACGCAGAGTCAATGGGTAACTGTTCGAAAACGTCGTCCGTCCTTCTTTTAGAAAGGTTCTTAAGAAAGCTGTAGGACAATAGGAACCCTTGCGGCGCGCGGATCTGACATTTCTACCTCTTGGTGGGTAAAGGTAAGGGACGTACGGCCAGGTCAACGAACTGTACAGCTGTTCCGGACCTCCACTTTCATTGTTCAAATGATAAATAAATCGTATGTTTCCTTTACACAGATGCCATGCAATTTTTCCACACTCGCGATCACTGTTCACATTTGTCAACAAATAGCTATGTACTAATAATGATTCCAATGTCACTTCTATTGCAGCACGAATCACAATAAACGGGTAATGCGATCAGTTGACTGCGGATTCCTCCTTTGGGTCGCCAGCGGGGGAAAATGTTTATCAAATTGATGAACAGGATTAATAAATTAGTCGTTGCACGATATTGAACCTGCCTGCTCGTTAAAATCCACAAAGGCATTCCTAATATCCGCCCTATGGACTTATCGAGCAGAAGGGATCCAATGTCCTTTCACTTTTTAACTGGTTTTACATAAGCAATTTTCTTCAGATCGCATGAAGTGGTATCGAATGTGTCCATAAATGTTCAATTGAATCCTCACAGGTGTTCACAAAAATTCACCACATGTATTCAAAATGCGTACCAGAATCGCGCACAACTAATTCGCGTGTAATGCATGTTAATTTGACGTTTACACACGAATAATTGAGTGTACCCACATAAAAAACATCGTAATTTAACGTTTTAAGAAAATGAAGTTTTACCAGAGGAAGTGTCCGAACACGTTTGCATTCGTGTGCACACTGATTCAAGACAGTTGACGAGATATTCGACGGTTACAGCCAGAATGAGAAAGAATCGCGAAATTCGTGAAAGGAGGATAGACAATGTATTGGTATAGCAACGCGCGATGTTTCCGCGGGAATTTGATGTAGATCTTCACTTGTTTTATCGATCAGGCATTGGTCTCGTCAGCTGTATTGAATCAGTGTGCATACGAACGCAAGCGTGTACGGGCGATTCCTCTTGTACAACTCCATTTTCTTAAAACGTTGAATTAAGGTGTTTTTTATGTGGATACTCTTGAAGACTTCACATTAATTATACTAATATTTTATGTTCCGTGTGCGAAAGTCAAATTTTTTGTGTAGCAAACGCAAATTAGTTGTGCACGATTCCATTCATCATTTATGGACACATTGGATACCACTTCATGCGATCTGAAGCACATTACTTATGTGAAACCAGTTAAAAAGTGAAAGGACATTGGATCCCTTCTGCTCGATAATTCCATAGGGCGGATATTAGGAATGTCCTTGTGGATTTTAACGAGTAGGCAGGTTCAATGTCGTGCAACGACCAATTTATTAATCCTGTTCATCAATTTGATAAACATTTTCACCTCGCTGGCGACCCAAAGGAGGAATCCGCAGTCAACTGATCGCATTACCTGTTTATTGTGATTCGTGCTGCAATACAAGTGATATTGGAATTATTATTAGTGCATAACTATTTGTTGACAAATGTGAACAGTGATCGCGAGTGTGGAAAAATCTCATGGCATCTGTATGCAAGAATCATACGATTTATTTATCGTTTGAACAGTGAAAGTGAAGGTCCGGATCTTTGACTTCACCGCGCATCTCTTGGGCCTTAGGTTGTCGTATACCTACTATTCACCACTAGCTGTGCGGTGCGTTGACCTGACCGTACGTCCCTTACCGTTCGGCACTGTTGTATACCTGAGGCCAGGTGTGTAGTTCATCACTGAGTGGGTCTAACCCACATTTCCAAGCAGCAAGTGGATTAACGGCTAAATAAGTGAGTTTTTACAATAAGGAATTCTAAATTGTCTACTCCTTCACTTGTTCATTTCTTCTTCGCGGTGACCCGCTAACGCTCCAGTGAGGGGATCCGCCTGGCGCGCCGTACCATCTTTGCCAACACGTGTCTAGGTCGCGCTCTGATTGGTCAGTGTTTTTCGTTAATAACTCCAAAACGAAGCCCCAGCGGACATTTTTGCAAAGGAAAATGTTACTTCAAATCACCCCAGGAACCCCCCATTTCCGGATGCTGTAGTAGTTTTGGGACACCCTGTATATATAAAATATATATCTAATAGTCGTTAATGGGTAGAAAATGTAAATAATGAGATGTAATTGTTAGAATTATTTGGTTCAGTATGGCTAATAAGATATTTTCTCAATTAAATATGTTTTTCAATAAATGAGAAAAATTATTTTTGTACAGCCAGAGAGGGCACAGCTAGAATTAGTATACCGTGGATGAGATGAGACCTATACTGACCTATACGTAGGCATAGACTATAGTCCGCAATCTAGACGTAACTACTAAAACGAAATTTCAGTCGACTAAAAACTATCGACTAAATATTCGATAGTATGTAGTAACTAAATAGTAATTAGTCGATAATGCCCATCACTACTCGAAATACGTTGAAGCATAATGTGACATCGTGAGAGTTATAGCGGGATGATCGGCACATCGATATTATCAAACATTTTAATATTGTTCAAAATCATTTTTTAAACTCGATAAACATTCGACGAAATAATCGATTATTTCGGCCTATCACCGAATATTTACATTTCTGATGCACGCCGCTGGTTATACATAAGAACCGAACGCTGTTTGGGAGTTTTTGTGTATCGCCGGCGGAATCAGCTGCTCGAAAAGAACAGTCGATCAGGTGAACGCTCGCGCTTGTAAACTTCACTGCGTCATCATATCCTATTTTCCATTTGTCAAATCCGTGCCTAATTCCTTTGTCTCCTCGCAGTACCAACTGCCAGGTCGTTGCCCTAACGAACGTTGGTGCTGTCTTTTCCTTTCAAGTTCAAAATTCCAACCCCTTTTTCCTTCCAAAAACCGATGGTCCACCATGCTATAAATAAGACTGCGCTACTGGAGTGTGTGCTCTTCGCTAGTCTCTTTTGCGCTTATCGCTGCTATCTCATACGTTTCTATCTCGATTTTGACTATACACTTCATGCGCTTCGCAGTGTATTTGTCTCTTCACTCAAATCGTGTGCTTCGCGATTTGTCTTGTTTATTGTACTGTATTCGTTGTACTGTATTGTACTGTTTTCGTGCGCTTCACGATAGTACACGTTCTCCTTTCATTTTCTCTATCTTTTTCTTTTTCACTTTTGTATTGTTCTTTTCGGTAATATACTTTTGTGATTGTTTTCCACTTCTATATCATTATCATCCTTACTTTAGCTAGAGTTTACACAAGTATATTGAGAATGCTAAATGATTGGGATGTTTTATTATACATATATTTTGATAGTAAAATAGATATATGTTGAGTAAAGTAGATTCAGAATTTGTATAACATTTATTGAAGGTAATTATGCAATAAAAATTGTTTCCTAAAGGCTATACCTGGGTTTGGTGGATTTTAATCGAATTTGGGCGATTCGATAGCTTACCTAAAAAGATTCCCCTCTGCCAAGTTTCAGCCTCCTGTTTCATCTGTAAGGGTAGTTATGGAGGAAAATCGAAAAACCACTTTTCGGATACTAAGTCACATATTAGGTATCATTTTCCGTTGCAAACTCTGGTTGTAAAAAATAAAAAACACAAAACAAAATCGAAAAAATGCAGATTTCATATGGCAAGTGAAAGAGCACAGTCACAGATTTAATTTAGTAATGGGATATTATCGTAAGTTTTATGTTCAATTTTTTTGAAATTCCTGTTGTGTGGTGCGTCTAGTTGAAAAAAAATACAAACCACTTTTTTCGGCGTTTTTCGAAAGTTATACTTTGTCACGGTAATCTTTTTTCCTCGCCTCGTATGGCGGGGAAGGAAGACTACCTCCGGGTTTTTATAGGCTCTGAACCCGGTCCACCCGGGACAAACGCGATGTTCCGACGGCTCGAAAAATGACACGAGGTTCGTGCGCCATTCGGGAAAACCGAATCCGAACGCAGATAACCCGGAAGACGCAGAAGAGTGAATAACATGACGGGACGGGAAGCTTGGACACGGCGACTGCGGAGACAGTCCTCGCGGTAAGGCGGATTTCACAGGGATAATTACTTACAACTGTTTTGGCTCTACACTTTTAATGGCGTCGATTTTTACAAAATTACGGCCACATGAACGCCCCGAGAGCCCGCGCTATTCATACACAGTTTTGCTATAGATGTTATTCGCGGCGCGCAGTTGTCAGATAAAGAAATTAAAGGATCGCGATCGCTCGATACCGCGGTATCTCACAAGATGTTCGATGGGATAAATTAGACTGTCACGGAAGTTCCCGGAATTTTCGAAATCCCGTCAGTAGACATGCGAAACGCATACGAGTCCAACGGGAACGCAAAATTAGCCTGATCGGCAGCCGACGGATGAAATCACGCTACGCGAAAAACCATTCTTACTACGCGATGCACTCCTCCGAGGAAAACTCCTGTCAGCGAGGGTGAGGAACTCTCGGTAATCTTAAAACGTCTTTGCAAGGATGCGAGTCATTTACCCGAGGCGAGAAGCACCTCGATATTCGAATTTGTATCGGTGCGAGTAGCTTGCATCGATGCGAGTATCTCGCTTCGTGTGGGTACTCGACTCGGCTCGAAAAGCGAGTCCCTACTCGACTTGACTCGAACTCGGCTCGCATATGCGAGTTTGTCTGCAGGCCTACTCTAGATCCCCCCGAACAAGAGACAAAAAATACATTGGCTGATTCGTCTACTCTTATCCTAGTCTGTGCTAATACCACAGACGCTAATACGCCTAAATCCGCGAACTATCGGTAACATTGGGCGTGACACCGGAACGGTACGAGGCCTCTCAGCATCCCCCGAAATCTAGACGAAAAAGTCCATAAGATGGAATATCTGTTCTGATCAGTCTGTGCCTTGACCATCCTAAGATTTGTTGCGAATATTTCGAAAACTAAGCCAAGTGGCGGTTACGTGTACAGGGAAAAGTTGTTCAACGTACTTGTGCTACCACCTAGCCACCCCGCTCATTGGACAAAAACGCTTAAAATCGTTCAACTTTAAATATGTATAACTTTTGAACCTGTGAATTCCTAACGTTAAAACATGGATTTTTGGCATTTTCTCGTCAAAATGTACAGGATTACTGAAATCCATTGGTGTGTACGGGAAATGAACCGATTTATGTTTAATCGTATCCCGCTGCGCTTAACGAAAAATTAATCTCGTGAGGGCTCGTTGTGGTTCTTGATGTTGGTGATGGTGAGATCATAAGTGAAACACTTGTTGTTTAGATAACTTAAACAATAATTCGTATTTATTTAGCAACTTTGTACACGTGATTTAACGGTGTTAGAATGAACTAAGTCGTGCGGTGGTTGAGAAATATCTGACTATCGGCAAAAAATCTTGAAGGTTGTTAGGTGGGTTTTTGGGGGTTGAAAAAATGAGTGGTGGGAGACAGTAGTTGAAGAGAGGGAAAGGTGAAGGTGGTGGTAACGAAGAAAATAACGGAGCACGGTTGTTCTAAGGGATGGTATGTTGTAAAAAACAGATGTGGGTCGATTTGTAAAATTTGTACCTAAGCAGGGTTTGGGACAGAGGCAATAAAATAAACGGTCGGGTATGCGAAGCAAACCCGGACATCCATCATAAATGTAAAAATTGAAGTCTCCCCTTTGTAAGGAGATTACATGACATTTTCACTGCTGTGTACAATAAAAATGAAAAACAAGTTCGATCATGTAATGCCTTCATGGTGTACCTTATACTTATTACTGTAAATTTGATAGTATACCTTTTATTTAAAGCTTAACAATACGAATCGAAAAAATCTCATATGAAATATTTTTATGCCATTGCAAAAGGGAGGCTTGAAACGTCAAACCTATTGTTGATTCGTTCAAATGTTTCGAAGTTTTTTGAGGCGCTTCAATTCGTAGCATTTTTGAGGGCAAACATCTCTTTAGTTTTCAACTGCTTTAGAGAACAATAAATGATTCGTTTATGAAAGCAGAACTCTCAAGCTTTAAAATGAGACTAACACTCAACCTACCACTGTCGGTCAAATGACCGGTTTTATATTATTTTATTTTACAATTATTGAAATTATAAAGTTCTTTACATGGAAAATGATTATATTTCTGTATTTAAGCACATATTGTGTTAAAAATTGCACAAAATCTAAATAAATAGTGCTCGGTAAGTTTAGTGCTAAGTGGATTGATGTACTATATTCTTTAACGAAACTATCATAGCTTAAATATCGACGATTTTTCGCATATCGGAAATTGCTATACCTATAAAATTCAAGAAAAAAAACCGCAATTATTTTTGCATCAATCTGAAAATTTTTTCAGTTTTTAAATAATTTGGAACATGCTTATTTTGATGTAAGAGAAAGATGGCTATTAAAGTTCACATAGTTTCCAATTGTTTCAATTTTTTTCAGTTGTAAATAAAGTCAAATAGAGAAAAACCTATCAATTACAAGATCCATTTTACAATAAAAGCGAAATGAAGAAAGTAAAAATATATCCATTGTAAATTAATAGTTAAGAGAGTTAACATACCTATATCAGTTATTGTTTCTCATATTTCTCTTCGGCTTCAACGCATTATTTATGTACAACATTTAACAAATAATTTTTCTACTAACAATTTAAATTATCCGTTCACGTCATTTTTCAAAACTTTGTCATTTTTGGTGGTGATCATTGAATATCCGAAAATATCACTTAAAAATGCACATGCGTAGATGGATATGATCGGTAAATCACACTTTTCTTACAACCGCGCTAGGTATGTAATAAAAGGTGAAGTGTTTTGATGAAACGGCGAAATGACTAGATAACTTGTTAATAACAATAACTTATATTTGAGCTAAGACGACTGTAGAAAGTTGTGGCTTATGTAAGAACTGATTGATGACTGAAAATGGTGGAAGTGGTAAAATATAGTAGGAGAAAATTGGGGGTGAGAAAACTGTAAAAATGCTTCAGACGCTGTCTCAAATTATAAATGTTATGGCGCCGGAAAGTCGTATAAAAAACGGACGAGACTCGTCGCTTCGGGCTCAAGAGCCTTCGACTTATCGACTGATTTATTTCTTCTAGTCGGGTGGTCGAAGTCTTTGGGATTTGGTGTCAAGTTCGATCTAAAGATACTTTCGTGGGTCTCACATCACGTTGCATCTCAACAATCACTGTAACTGTTAGACTGTGTTTATAAATACGTTCACTAATATTTGAATTTGATCATTTGTTTCAGGGAAAACTGTAGAGTGGATGCACCGTATGTAAAAACTTATTCGACTTTAGGTTATTTGTAACTTGGCGTTAATACTAAACTTACATTTTACACGTAAAGATTCCGAAGTTCCATTTTGATTTTATTTTTAAGTTCGAGTGCCCGAGCTATTGAAATTGCTTCATCATTTTTTACGTTTCTTCGATTGATTCGCGATGGAAGGTCAGTGAAGCGGAGAATTATTTGTCAATATCGTTTGTTGCGGAGAAAAAACATTGTTTGGACAGAGAGAAAACATTGGAACGGCATCGTTTACAATTTAAATATAATATATTATACTTGTTCTCTCGTGTGCAATACGAAGTTTCTTGTACATACGTAATGATACAAATTTTAACACGCTAAAATATAATACATATATGACATTCTATCTAATGCATTCAATGCTAATAAACGAAAAATCGTTCTTGCAAATTGCATCGCCTTGAGAATAGTAATTTAAAAGTAACTTTTGAATAATTGTTGTCTGGAAATAAATCGCGCATGATGTAGCGTTTTATTTTATTCCCGTAGGATACGGTGTTATTCGTTTAAGGAATTCATGTGAAACGTTTCTGCATTTATAGAAGAGTAAGCTGTTAAATTCAATGTACACTAGCACGGCTGTCTCTAGTACAGGCCGAAACATGATAAATTTGGCAACACTGTCTCAGTTCGATTTGATGTGATTTGAAGTCGTTTGCGCTATATCACGGCCGTCTCTATATGCTACTGCGTATATGTATGTAGTAACTTGATCGGACCAGCTGATCAGACTGATGTTCTATCTGTATGTGGTGTTGCCACATCACATGTTGCAGCCTGTACTAGAGACGGCCGTGACACTAGAATAAAATACGTATGTACGTACAATGAAGTTAGCAAATGAATTGTGATTATGAAAGGACAAATAGTGTCGTGTCTGTCTATGTTGCTAAGTAATGAAATGTAATTTAAGATATCTCATGGTACTCCTCTGTTTAACGACGAAAATAGAAAAGTGTAATTAACGTACACGTTTGGTGATAAAGTTTAGTTTAGCACTGTGAAAGTATTAAACGTAAAGTTACGATTCGTGGATGATTGTCAAATATGAGCCCATTGACCGCTCCAGGAAATCGTAAATTTCTTTAATATACAACTCCATGTAAACGATGATTTTTATATACTCGTATTTAAAAATGATTACAGTGATGATTAACTCATTTAGTTATAGAACAATCTTTGTCGTTTCCGTGTACCTAAATATAACGTTACTGTTATTTGTTGCCAATGCGTTTCGGATGTTAACTACTTGTTTATTGAAAATATTATAGTTGAATCCCAGTAGTGCATTATTTATAACAGTCTGTAACTGATTAGGTTACCATTCACAATAGGATCGCGCTTAAATGTGGTAATATTTCATTACTATCATGTGCAAGTAGTAATCGTGTATTTACCTTATATATGATAAGTACCTAAATATACAACTATTTAATGCGACATTAAACCTACTTACGGCCTGAGCTTACAACGGCCTGCGTTACATTTAAGAAATAGAGGAAAAACGAAATTATTGCGTTTTGATCGTAGAAACTCAGTGTGTAACGTGTCACTAATCACGATTTGTAATTATATGAAATTAAATTAAAAGAACGAAAATCAGAGAAAGCTAGATAGGAATGTCGATTGCCCAAAATATTGAAATGTCGTTCTCTGAAAATGCTTCGGATGCGCGGTGGATTCTTGGTACTGTTACTGCCCCAGTGCCTAGAATCCATGGATTTTGATTAGCTAGATCTTGATAAAATTATAAATAAACGTTGACCATACGATTTATCTATTTTAATCCTCCTTATAAAATGTATCACACTGCTTGATAAAGATAACTTGAACGATCTGTATTTTAAGAACGAGAAAAATAATCTTGAATAACCCCACTGATATATGTATATCTATGTAGGCAATCGTATTTAAATGTTGCATGAAATATGAAGGGGAAAGTACAGAGCAACAAATGCATGGAGCAACAAATTGTACGTGCTCCATTCCGTTAAAGAAAATTCAAATGTTTTTATAACATGGAATTATAATTAACCATTGTTCTGGCGAAGGTTCAAATAGTAGACGAGCGACTGAATGAAACGAATAAATGTTTCGCGTGTCGAGTAAGCTCGTTGAAAGTCGCTGAAGTGTTGCCTAAAAGAATTCTGTTAAATGGAAACACGTCTGGGTATTAGTGAATTAATGTTTTTGACGGGCCATTAATATTCCCTGTATTAATTTCATTCTGTTTATACAATAATATTTACAAAGTACAGAGAATTAGACTAGAAGAAAAGTAAAGTAGTCTATACTAGAGTTCGGGCACTCGAGGCAAGTCCTAAGAAACTATAAAGTATTGATGACGAATATATATATAATGATAGTTTAAGAGCTCCCCATAACTATTGTAAACATTCTCATTATAGATAGGTAGTTGATAACAAGATGAAAATGACAAATATATTACAGTCCTTAGGGAAATAAATATAACGAGTATCGCATAGGTGTTGAAGTTATTCGGTTGATCGTGACTGAAACTATTGGCGAGAATAGTTTCGTCGTATGACTGATTCTTATTTGCGAGTTGCGATAATTTATAAACAAATAGGATCTATTCGTTTACATTACCTTATGAATTTCCACTGAACGATCCTCAGACAACTCTTCTGAAAGAAGCTTCAAATCGAATCAAAAAACTATTTTTGTTCTCCATACTCAGAGATATTTATATACACAGATATACATATATACGCCTTGCCGTACTATCTGTTCAACTCGAATCATAAACATTGAAAAAATAGATTTTACTCATCGTATATTATAGTAGTGATCTTATTATCGTTCAAGGGACAGCTTAAAGGATCGCTATAGAACCTGGATCTCTTGTCGCCACATCATTTCATTTCACTTTTTAATACGGCTATATTACGACAAAATATTAAATATTAATCTAGTAGTACAGATTAGTAGTACATACATAAATGGAAACTGCTAATTTTACTGACACGGACAGAACTATATGTGTATAGATTTACACAGGATATTTCAAAGCATGTAAGCATACATTCGGATGCAAATAGTCCGCATAAAACTAATAAAAAACGTTTAAATGAGAGAGTGTGCTAATTAATTTTATTTCAAATTTTTTGATACTTTTATACTTATACGTGTGCTCGTACAAAGAAGGAGGTGTAACACAACATTCGCTACGAAATTCACAAAATCTTTTGTCAATTAATAAGGTGAAATGCCCTAAGTGTGGACAAACCAAAAGTGATGTGATGCCTAAATCTGGAATATTGAATTTTTATAGTAAAACTAATAATTAAGAAATTAAATTATTATTTTATATATTCTGTGGTCTTAGCTACAAGTAGGTGTGAATATTATTTGAATAAGACATCAATTTGTGACATTTAAAAATGAATTCAAAGTTTATGTGAAAACAGTATATAAAAAAGGCTATTTTCATGCGAATCATGCATATTTATAGTTTGAACTTTTATTAGAAAATTTAATTTAATAATACTTTAATATAATTTTAATAAGAATTTAATATAATAATATTTTGATATGTCAATCATTAAAGATGGATATTATAGATATAATTATATGTAAATTCAATATGTTCCGGTATAGGCTTTACTTCTGTCCAGGTACTATATGTATAGCTTATTGTTAGATTGGATTTAATATATCCAACTATAGAATTATTCTTGTTATTACAATTAAAATATTAATATTTAATCTAAACAATGATTTGGAATTTTAAATTACTTTACAAAATCTGAATTTTATGTTAAAATTTAATAAATTATGTTTGCTTATCTAAACTGATCAAATTAAAGGTAGCAAAAGATACTGTTCAGGCTTAGAGCATTTCACCTTAACTAGGTAAAACAAGAATTATCAACATAATGACGAACATGCTCGAGACAGAAATGGTCAAATACAATTTATGTTTATGTAAGCTTCTTTCATCATGTATACGAATCCTATTCAGCACCGAAGAGATGCTTATATATTTTGATATATTCCGTACATACGAAGACAGTATTAAATAAAAAATAACAAGAGATATTCATAATATTTCTGAGAAAGTACAAGCTCAAACATTCGTTATAGTTTTATTATTTTAAAATGAGTAAAAACTATCTTTTTTAATTAATAAAGTTTCGAAGTCGGTTCAAGTTATCAAATTTACTTAAACTATTTTAAGATTAGTACAAATAACACTCTTGAATACGTACAAACAATCCTATTTCTTAACTATAAACGTCTTCCAGTACTTTGAATAAACAAAGAAAATAGTCAGAAGAAATTATAAACATAATTCGTTATTTTGAATTATATCTAATTGAATGTTGGTATTATAACATGAGAAAATCGGAAAAATATCGCTTATGGTACGATATACATAATTTACTTTTGTATCAGTAACAGTGACATTTGTGCATTAACTAGAAGTAATTTAAGTCATATATCAATCACGTTTGCCAAATTTTACATAGAGTACATTGTCATTACAGTTCTAATAGACATTACTTAATCAAGAACGGATTGCTAAAATTGAACAATTTCAAAATGATTCTAGATATTTCTCTCTTTCTTTCAAAGAATATCTAATTTAAGTATTTTTTATATGTACGTATAATTCGGTAGCTGGTTGAAGTTTGTTTAGTTGAGCAACAGATACATAAAATACAATATACATATGTACCTACATGAGAAGCTTACCCTTTCAAATTGATACTCGATTTGCAAAATATCCTAACGAATGTCAAGATTTTCTTCTTGTTTTTTCCTCTTCAGCCTGAATAGTTATGTAACAATACAATTGAACGAAAATGAGCCACATTTACCACCGAAAGACTGACAAAGTACCTGAAAACCCCCAAGAAAAATACATGCAACGAGGCTCCTAACAAAAGCGTTTAGAACGACAAGTAGTGTTGTCTGAACATTTCGATGTTAAAAATATTGCTGACGGAAAATACAAAAAGGAAAATGATTAATGTCGCGTTTGTGAGGAAACGGGTAACCGATTCAAGATTTCAGCGATCCTTGGAGTGTCCCATGATATTTTGTCTGAACTTTATATTATATTAGGTAAATTTATTCTCTTATTATTTTCGTGTATCTTCTAAAAGTTATATGCCTAGCAATTTAGTATTACAGTTAAGACATTAAGCTATATCATGTTATTACACGATACGTTATGTGGAAAGATGTAGCATTTCAGTTCAAGTTGCAACAAATAAAAAAAATTCAAACAAAATTGGAAATAAGACTATAATAAGTGAAGAGTTAAAAAGATAAAAAATTGTGACGTGCAAAAAGATAAAGTTTTGTTAAATACATAATTTTCAATCGGCTAAAGCTCGACAATTCATTAACTAATAAGTAAATAACATGTTTACATTTCGTAAATATTTGGAAGGACTCTAACGTGCTTTTATATTAAAATTTTTCAAATATTCAAATCTTGTAAGCAAAAAGGAAGGATTAAAATACTGCTTCAATATACTTGTATCTGGAGAAGCAAGAGCGAAGGAGACACCAAAATTAAATTCAAAGATATATTATTGTATATTGTATATGTATGGATATCTACAACTGCTCAAAAGTTCGGGATCATTTGAGGTCGGAACAGTAGTTGAACTTTAAATTCATTATTTTCAATTCAGCCATGATACATGATACATACAGTTATAAAGAAAACGATAACATATTCATGTAAAATTATGGCCTTGGACAATTTTCCTTTTTTCCACTGGAAGAATTTCTTGGTGAGATGCAGTATTATGAATTACAACAATTCTTTATTTTTTCTTATTTTTCTTTCGTAGATCGTAATTGATAAACAAGATCCCAAATTGTTGAGCAATAGTGTATACGAATATATGTATACAGGTATACATGGATTATAAGAACCGTTGTATTATATCCTTGATCTAAGAAAAACCCTCGAATCCATGTTGTCTCTTAGATGTCTCTTACAATTATTGTGGTGTTACTATTTTTTTGCGACCTTGCGGACCGCGCGGAACGTAGAAAAGGACAGCGCGTGTAAACACGGATCGCGCGGTCGAAGGCGCAAGACTTCCAGCATGCCTCGAACGCCCACGTTCAGTCTTCTGTTTACATTTCTTAGATCGTACGCTAGACACTATTTTAAAACGGGCGCCTCGTCTAACAAATTTAAAGAATGAAAAATATTTTTTGTTCTAATAGATACTTAAGATTTCAAAAATATATTCTCAAAGAATTAGACTAGAATTTTGCAAATTAACGTTGCTACAGCCCGTTGGAGGTTTTTAAACGACTCATTTTAATAAGAAAAATATGATAAATATTTTGAAAAAGGTTGTATAAGAAGAAAATTTAAAATAAAAAAGTTAGCATCGCATTGGTATTTTAAACAATACTTTTCACTCGCTATTCCCTACTACGTCCTAAACTTATTACATACCGTAAATTGAACCACTAAATAGAGTTCAAATCGTATCGTGTTTAGTATCATTTTAATCAGAAAAATGCTACAAATAAGTTGGCGAAAGTCCCATAACAAAGTAATGACAAATAAAGAAGTTTTGTAATTGGATTAGTAGTGGTTCACGCGGCATATTTACACTTTACACTGCTCAGCGACCGAGGCAGCTCGAGCTTATTGGCCTCTCGCTGGGTATACTCCACAATGGAAGGGATCTTCGGTTTTCGCAGACCCTACGGTTGTTGTTCTCTTAGATCAAGGATTAATCATAATCAGTAGACTGCGGATCTTTATGCATTTATGGTTTCTAAACATTTAAAAAAAATGCTAGAATATACATAACATTGTACAGATTTTAGAATGTTTTTGGTTTATTTTAAATCTACAAAGGTTACTACCATTGAAAATAATATTTGATTCGGTTCCCCATCTTAAAATTCCTCTAGAGTTATTGCAAATTGCACAAACATCCGCAGTCTAGTAATCAGATATGGTCGTTGAATAGTTATTGTATTTAGTTGAAATTTGATAATTCTCTCCTCTCGTTTGATCTGTATCATACTCAAACGAATAAACGAAGATTCCTAGCGAACTTCTGAAATGAAAGTGAATAAAAGAAACTAACATGACGATACATTTTAAATTACTGAAAGATGTAACAGCGCAATCGAGGTCCATTCGTTTATTCGTATAAACATACCAGAACGGTACGACTCAAATGCAATAGATGAACGGAACAAGGTGGCAAAAAATGACCTTTATAAAATACACTTTGTAATTGCGTTAGTAATCAGCGCACTCACCATGTTTCACTTTAGTGCTGTTTTAAAATGTTGAACGCATCTGTTTGGATAATTACTAATTCGTACACTAGCATGGACAAGGATATTTAAATAGAAAAAAATTGTTATGTGCAAGAAAAAATCGACTTAGCTGTTATCACATTTTATCATTTCACAAAACCCCACGGAAAGTTTACAATTAATTGTTATATTATAAACATATACATATATACATATATTCATTGTACATAAAACTCAAAGATTTCAAATTAATGATTGAAATTCTGTAACGTTGTAATTAATAGAGTTACAATTGGGCCTCGGTTATTATTCGAAAAATCAAATAACCTCATTTCTGCAAAAGCAAAGCTATTTATTTTGAAACATTTGATTAACATTAATAGTAAATGAAAGTATTGATAAAATAAGAATTCAGTATTTTTCTTCTTGCAGATATTCTATCCAATCTCTTTTCAAATACTAATTGCAAAATTGAATTATAAAATGATTGTACTTTGTTTCAGTGGTAGCAGACACTATTTCCACTAACATCTCAGTACCTTAAAGTTAACTCCAAAGCAATAAATTTGTTTTTAAACTTTAATACACGCTACAAACATCTACATTTTTATTGAAATTACAATATTAAGTTACAGGTGCAGCATCGATTTTTATGTTTTTATATATTTATGCACGTCTGATTTCAATAATATCGGATTTCATCCGTATATCTATGTATTTTTCTTAGTTATAAGATAACGCAATTCAGATAATCAAATATTTGAATAATTTCTAATCTGTTGAAGTTCTATCGCGTATCTCACTTTCGAATATAAAAGTCATATTGAATCGATTCTTTATCTAGTCTGTCTAAATACGATTAAATTATATTCGAATTAAAGAGAAAAAACACAATATGTTCTAGAATACAAAAAGGCTTTAGTGTACATAGTTTTGTAAAGTATCAGCAGTGTATAGTCACTCAAATAATTCAACAGAGCTGAGCCGACTTATTCATGTCATTAGAGGCCAATAAGTTATATGTGACGAGTTTTCATTGTGAAATTAAGATATCTAATGGTGAATAATGTACACGCACAGTTCACCATGATCAATAAAAAGTAAATTGTTGCATTGAAAAAGTTCAGCGGCGCGTAATTTCATAACTGATCAGTTTATCGAATGTAGCTGCAATTACGCATGCGTATATGTGTGTGCAAACACATGCGTATAGTAAAAGCAGGAAGAATGTTGTTCGTTACATATATAATATGTGATACGTACATAATGTTTTAAGCTGTCAATAGAATGTCCTAATATTAAATATTATAGTGACATTAACTATGTGTTATTTTTAATTTCCATAGTACATTATTCCTCACCTAAATACTATATCTAATACATTTCCTTCCTCGTGAGAATTTTACCCAGTAAGCAATCTGCTTTTGATTTGCTAAGAATTTGCCACCAAAACATGTCTACAAATTCCGACCCAACGGTTTCCGCATTAGGCTAAGATCACAGTGGACCCGACTTCGTCCGATGTCCGACTTCGGCGCACACGCACGAGCGTTTCGAATGCTTCGAGAGACATGTGTTGGTGGCCGGTACAACCGACTTCGTCGGCCGATGTTCTCGCAGTGGCCCGATGTCGGATTCTACTATAGAACGTGTACGCGTCGGACGAGTCGGACGAAAAACAAAATGATGCAATTTTCCTCCGACCATCGTCCGACTTCGGTTGTCCCATGGGTTGGGTCCTATTGAGACCTCTCTCGAAGCACTTGAAAAGGTTCGGCTACCGTAGACCCCGACTGTTTCGTCCGATTTCGGACCACTGCGGCACCAACACATGCCTCCCGAGGCATTCAAAACGCTCGTGCGTGTGCACCGAAGTCGGACGTCGGACGAAGTCGGGTCCACTGTGATCTTAGCCTTAGGGACTGCGCACATTGGACATTGGCACGGATGGCACGGAAGGCCCCGAAAGAGATGCAAGATGCCAAACCAGGTTGACGAAGCAGGACGAAAGATGTGGCTTGCCAGTGCCCCTGCTTTTTTTCGTTCTGCTCCGTCAACCTGGTTTGGCATCTTGCATCTCTTCCAGGGCCTTCTGTGCCATCCGTGCCAGTGCCCAATATGTGCAGTCCCTTAGGTGGTGCGCACATTGGGCACGGAGGTCTCGGATGCCTTTTTTTGTATGCACATTGAATTCGTGGGCCCGGAAGGCTCATTTCGAGGGTTCGAGATGCTCAGAAGAAAGGCACAACGTGTCGTGTGCAACCAGAATTCCAGGGGTTCCGAGATCGTTTATAACCCCTCCCCCAACTTCAGGAGATACTCATACTAAAATCCTCCGGGAACACTGGCACGGTTTGAGGAGGCCACAGTCTGTCCGGGGCACGGATCCGCGGGCTGGATTTTTGAAAGAATTCAGTGACATTCAGCTTTTAAAAAAGTCAACTTTAATATCGAGGTCTAATAAATTTGTATTGCTTTCTGAATGTCCACTAAGATCAAAAATGAAAAAGTTAATGCAATTATTAATTTTAATTTTTTTTGTCCACAATAAAATGCACTCTTCTGTGTTAAAAATTAACACCGACACCACACATTGTTGTTCACAATATGTGGAAAAAGTAATATTCAATAAAGTAAAGAATTTGGCAAAATTTTTTACACTTGGCAAGGAATACCTTTTATATCCTAAACGTTCAAGCTTTCAAACATATTTCAGCATGTTTTCTCCCATGTATATTTAGCAAGAATCATTTCCTCCTTGGCCTACCCCAAAAATCATTATTGTTCAATTTACGATAATTAATTTTTACGATAACTTTAATTATTGGGTCGACTAGCATCTGGCTTTGCCTGTCGTAAAATTTTTAATTTGCGGATCTTCAAAAGTTACCGCTAGGTGAGGCCGGCAAAGGAAATGGCGTCCGACGATTCGACTAATTGTAAGTGCACCGAATGATCGACTGCTATTCACCGGTAGGCTTAACAAAATGAATGTCCATTGTGTTACAAATGGTATTGACCCTTCTCGTGGACTCTGGGTGTAAACAACACCCCAACAGTATCACCGTTCTTTTCTCTTTTGTTAACTTGCCGGATCTGTTACGCGACCCGGTATATCGTTTCCCAAGAAGTGGTAAACGACTATGGTTCGTGCCTCCAGACACTGGAAAGCGGTATGGCTTGAAAGGGCTTAATGAATACTGTAGAATCGTTGATGAGTAAACAAACAGCGTATATTTAGTATATGCTCCGGTATTTACAATGGTTCTCGTCCGTACGAATTGAGACTTTCTTGTTTACGTTGACGCGTATGTGACAGCAAGCCCATGCATAGAACAATGGTACGAAATTTGAAGAATCCGCGACTACCAACGATCGCTTACGCTTTGTTTCGGCTCAGACGCGCGTATCCTGACGTCACATCTACCTCGTGTACCAAAATCGATCTATTCTAGTCTGGCCGCGACGTCGGTATTGACGAACGTCAATGCTTCGCTATAAATTCTTAATATCTCACGACGAATTATGACCCGTGGTTTCTCTGACCCTCGAAACGAACAGAATGTCCTCGATGCTCCTGCCGAAACCTTCGGGAAGAGCAACGGACACCTGCCTGCCAGAAAATTCACGGACGCGTATGCGGAAAATAACGAATCGTCGGCAGGGCGCGAATACGCGGCCTGGGCGACTCCTCGATCCCCGGACGTTCCTATGAGGTCCTTGTGGTAATCAGAGAGTCAATCACGGTCGATGTTCTTATTGACAAATGGAATACGCGGCAATCCTGCCAGAAAACTCTCAGGAACGTATGCAGAAGATAATGAATTGTCGGCAGGGCACGAGACGAGGCCTGGGCGACTCCTCAATCCCTGGACATCCCCGAAAGCTCCTTGTGATGGAAGAGACACAAAGATCGAGCTAGTACCTCCACGAACGAAACAGAATGCAACGATCAAACCTGCCGAGATTCACGGGAGGGGCGAAAGGCACCTGCTCGTCAGGAAACAGCTAGGAACGTATGCGGAAGATACCGAATTGTCGTCAGGGCACGATTTCGTGGTCTGGGCGACTCCTTGACCCCCGGACAATCCTATGAGCTCCTTGGCAAGTTATAGACTCACGTGCACCCTTAACGAGGAAGAATGCAGCGAGCGATCCTGCCGGCGTCTACGGGAGGAGCGCACGGTACCCGTCTGTCAATTGTATTCACCGTTGTGTGTGCAAGAGATTCCATACGTTTATCGAAATTACACGAAGTTGATGTCGATCCTCGGAAGGATTTCATGACAGAAATTCGCTCGTTACACGACGCAAGTCTCAAGATTTCTCACTTGTTACAATGTTTACGAGGACTCGTGACTCGTTAACTACCATTACGTATTTAAATTGTTTCTTTTCTATTAGTATCACCAAACCTCTGTTTCTTGCGCCGTGTTTGTGTCACGCGCTTCGCGACGCGGTGCAGATTTCTGAGCCGAATATATGTATATTTAATTAAACGGTAAGACTTTATAAAATCAACATAGAATGCGCCGTTCCGGGGCTGTTACGAGAAAGATTACTTTTCAGAACGATTCTGCAACGATTCTAGACCGTGACCACTTCGGGTTTTACAATTCCGAACTCTGTAACTAAAATCTAAAGAAAACAGTAATTCGCAGAACGATATTACTAATAAATTTGAATGTGAGCCACTCCGGGCTTATAGACTCCGTGTCTCAACGCAAACGCTACTTACATTTTAAATTCGCATCTCGCGATATGACGATTTAGAGCGCGGTGACTACTGCGTGCTTACAGGATCGCGTCCAGACGCAGAGTGATCTCTTCGCAGCTCGCATCGATCTCCTTCGATCGCTATCGAATGGGGGTCGATCCGTGCGCATCCTCTACCGCGGATCGCTCCCGCGGTCCTTTTCTACAATAAGAAGAGCACGCTACGCAGTGTCACAGTGGTGGGGATCGTTACCATGCATGAATTATCTATGTGCGACCGACACGGTCCCAACATCGGTGGGAGTAATAAACTACTTCCCGAGTCCTAATCCCCGAAGCGAGGAATTTTCACGTTCCCGGTTGTAAAGTAATTTACAAATTCCGTTCTCCGAACATTTGTTTGCCAAATGTGCGAGACGGACACTTCGTCTAAAACTAATAAAGTGACCCTCGATGGTCACGCAAACAGCCGTGTTAGCAAGATCATCCGTGCATTTAGCGAAAACCGCTTTGGCTTCGGGCGAACAGTCTATGGGTCGCTTATCCCGTTTTCGCGCATCATGCATGTCTTTAGGGTGGAAAAAAATGTTTGGTCTTGGCAGTCATGGGCGTATTCCACATATTCGGATCGATGAAGATCTGTAAAAAGGAGTTACCGCAAAATTTTCCTTGTCTTAGAATTTCAAGGTGAAATTTTTTTATTGTATTGTATTCTGCGCATCATGAGAATAAAAAGTTTCAAAGAAACTATGGGTCAAAATTCAATCGTTCTTATAAAAGTTAATAGTAAAATCATTTCTAATAAAGCAAGCAATTCATATTGTTGTTTATCTGCTCTTTATCGGAAATCTAACACAGTCGACCATAATTAATATTACCTTCTAAGTCTTGAAAGATGTTCATCTTGTATTTCTTCTTCCAAGCCAAAGAACCGCTCCATTCTGATTAATATTTCTTAATAGCCAAGCTTGAATTCCAGCTTCAATATGGCCATCATTGTT
Organism: Lasioglossum leucozonium; assembly: GCA_028454225.1. Taxonomy (NCBI): domain Eukaryota; kingdom Metazoa; phylum Arthropoda; class Insecta; order Hymenoptera; family Halictidae; genus Lasioglossum; species Lasioglossum leucozonium. The sequence continues at coordinate 21,381,296 of CM052212.1, forward strand.
TTACAAACACGTCTCTAATCTGTTCTGAATATTGTTTATAATTTGTTGATTGTTTGAGAACCCGGGATGAAATTTAATTTTTGGAAGTGGACTGTATGGGGAAATAAGGATCGGGTGCAAACACTGAAGAGAGTCCGGGATAAGGGGTCGTGGAGGAATCGTTAGCTGAATTAGACGATCGAAAGACGGGGAGAAACGTAAAACAGTATGGATTGGCGCGATCAAGGAGAGCACACTGGCGATTTGAAACGACAATATGTTACTCGACGAGATGGGCGCGATATGCGTGGTAAGTGTTGACCGTTCCGACGAATCTGATCGGTGTATTAACTCGAGCGATTAACGGTGATTTCGCAAATTCTTTTCCGAGAATAGCCAAAAACCAGGGTATCGCGCACAGTTAATCCTCAGGAGCATATCTCCTGGGTACGCGGAACGCGGGGCGCTCCTCAGGGCTTTATCGTTTGCTTGCGACAGCTTAAAACTAACTTAATTCTACGCTTAATCTTAAACACTGATGTAATTCTCTACTCGAATTTTCAATTCTTTCACAGTTCTTACTTCATGTCTCGATCTATACAGGGTGAATTCGATAAAGCAGGACACCTAAATATCTCCGTTACTTTTCGTTGTACAAAAAAACTTCGTAGGACAAAGTTACACTGTTTGAAGGGCCACATATAACGGTGTAAGGGAAAAAAAATTTCGAGGTGATTTTCATGAGATTTCAAGGTTATCGATGTTTTTTAAAATGGAATGATATATTTTCGTTAACGTAATGTTGTCGCTGACAAAATAACGAATTCATGCATGTAACACAATATGACCTTCAAATGACCTTCAATCCAGAAAAATGGTATAATTAAAATTGAACGTGTAAGATTTATTTGATGTGTTTCTGTTACGCCAAATGTTCAAAAACACATCCCTTGAGCTGCTATACATTCAAATGTATCGCAATACACAACATAATAACAGATTCGGTGTTGACAGGAGGACAATTATGATATACCTTCACCTATACGTTGGTACAGTATCGTGTTTATCCACTACTAATTACTCAGAAGACCTTCTTGCTATCAGATTTCCACAGTTTCTACGATTTCTCGATCAGTTTATGGATGAACGTTTCACAATGCGTTACTCGAAGGAAGATAAGATTGATATGATTTTCATTTATGGAGAAAGTCGACAGTGCTTAAGAGAAGCCGTGCAGTTGGACGAGGACCGATTTCCTAATCGTAATTGTCCATCAGTTTCCGTTTCCTCCAATTTGATAACTAAATTCCGTGAAACTGGTAGTGTCAAAAATAAAAAACGTACAAAGGTGAGGACTGTAAGGAATGAAGCAAACACAATTAATGTTCTGGCAGCAGTGAATACAAACCCTCATGCTAGTACGAGGCAAATCGCACGAGGAAGTGGCATTAGTCAAAAATGTGTAGTGCAAATACTCCAGGAACACAAATTTCACCCCTTTCACCTATCAATTCATCAAGAACTTCATGGGAGAGACTTTGTAAATCGTGTAAACTTTTGCCAGGGGGGATTGAGACATTTGGCGTAACAGAAATACATCAAATGAATCTTCACGTTGAATTTTATTTATACCATTTTTCTGGGTTGAAGGTCATTTGAAGGTTATATTGTGTTACATGCATGAGTTCGTTATTTTGTCAGCTACAACATTATGTTAACGAAAATATATCATTCCATTTAAAAAAACATCGATAACCTTGAAATCCCATAAAAATGACCTTGAAATTTTTTTCCCTTACACCGTTATATGTGGCCCTTCAAACAGTGTAACTTTGTCCTACGAAGTTTTTTTGTACAACGAAAAGTAACGGAGATATTTAGGTGTCCTGCTTTATCGAATTCACCCTGTATATCTGTTCCTTTACCGCTCTCCATAAGAAAAAATCTAATGGATTTAGATTGGTGCAGGTCTTCGATCCAAAAATTTGGTTTAAAAAGTCTCGAACTGGCCAAGTAAAGTGTGGTGGTACTCCATCGTGTATGAAATAAGTAAAACGACACCTCCTTGCGGTATGATAAGAGGCAGTTCAGTCAACAATCGTGAATGTAAAAATCTAAGGTAATTTTCACTTGTTAAACGATTTGGAAGATAAAAAGAATTAATAATTCTGTTTCCTAGAATAACTGTCTACACATTGACAGAAAAACGTCTTTGATTGAAATTATGACGTGGCAGTTTTGCCAACGTCCTCCGCAACCGTATAGCGGAAGACCGGGTCACCCTCTGGCAGGTTAAGATACGAGATGGGCAGTGGCGAGCGCTCGCCCTGGGCACGAACGAGACCGGTGGGCGAGCATTGATATTTTCGAGCGTCGCGCCAATTCGTGCGACGCGATTTCGCAGGACCGTAACCGGGCCCCCCGGGGGGGACCTGAGGCACCCACCCCGCGGAAAAGGAGGAGGAACGAGCGGCGCCGTCGAAACTCCCACTCGGCAGACGCGAAGGATTCACGCGGCCCAGGAAGGACAACCTGGAGGCGCCGACGAGGACGCGGTATCGAAACAGGAACCTCAGCTGTCTCGCCGTCGTCTCGTCCGGAGGAAAACCGGATCAGTTCCCGGATCGGCCCGCGTCAATCACCGGAAAAGGAAGCGACCAATTATCGAACATCGCTGCCGGGGAGCCGAGGAATCACCGAGCGCCAGGGACCGTCGCGCGGGGCCAGGCCCCGACCGAAAATCTAGTAGCGATAGGTCGAATCCTTCCGCGGGGTAAGAGCGCGGACAGGGGGGACGCTCCGCTTCCGCGTTCCCAAGTCACCGCGCAGAGAGACACTCTTTCGTTGGCTCGAGTAGCGAGCAGTCGTGCGTGCGAAATACGTGTTAAATAGTGTGACGTTGCGAAAACGCTGCCGGAACGAGGGACGAGACAGAGCCGTTGTCCAGCGTGGCCGATCGTTGCCCTAGGTAAGCTTTCGTCAGATTTCCGTTACGATAAAGTGTTCTCTCTCGCGTTGGCTCGGTACGCGTGTTGTATTCGCGATCGCGTCGTAGAAATTCCGACGTGGTTCCGCGGCTGCCGGTATCCGCGGAAGTCTAGCTTCGCGGACGGTGCGAAGCCGTCGGGCAACGTACGCGCGGGGAATATTAATTGGCGGGGGCAAAGCCCCATTTTATTATTTTGCGAGGATCCGTGCGTCGTTGTATTTTTCACGCTAACCTCGAGTCGTTCCAGGGTGCGGGGCAGCTGCGTGCTCTCGTCGCATCTCCGCGACTCGTTCCGCCGACGAGAAGAGAAATATATCGCGTGTAACATCGGAATTCAGGCGTAGAACGCGGGCATCGCGTACGCCGACGCTTACATCGCGTTGCTGCCGGATTCGACGCGTCTTGGAAGGGCCCTCCACGGGCAACTCGCGCGTATAACGAACACCTGTTACGCGCCGGCTAACCTCAAAAAAACGCGGCCGGTCGCTGCCGGCCGTGCGCCTGGCAACGCGCCCATAATAAAGAATCGTTAGCCGAACTTCCGAGTTTTTATTGAGTGAAAAACCTTCCCGCCGCGGGGAACGCCTCGTGTTCGCCCCGCGTAGTCCCCTGTGCCCGTTCGCGGAGAATTTCGTATCGCGAGTGTCGCAGGTTCGTCCGACGCTTCTCGAAGTGATCGCCGCTGTTTCAGCTTAGCGTGGCACCGTTTGTGCCTGGCGCCCGAATATCCAGGCTAAAACCTCGAGAAGTGACGTGCCTGCGAACACCTTTTGTCCCGGGTGGACCGCGTTTCGCGCGGCCGAACGCGGCCCGGCCTCCTGGCCCGTAAATACCCGCTGTCGCTCGCGGTTTCGCCCTCCTTCCGACGGCGAAAACGCTGGGCGACGTGACAAAATATTGTATTACGGCGCGAGTGTTTCGGTAATTCCATATTCTAACATTTCGCCTGTTTTGTAAACCATGATTAGAGAAACTGCTCTCATCCGTGAAAATATATATCATTTATTGTTTCCCCTCAGGGTTTACAATCCTTTATAATACTCCTCCACCCCTTACTCTTACTCTAAACTTAAGCATAACGTTAACCTATCTTACCCTAACTTAACCTACTACTCCTACCTACGCCTTAAACCTACACTTACTCAACCTTAACCTAACTTATCTTGCCGCTTAACTTACATTTACCTTACATTCTACCGCCAGAGAGAGAGAGAGAGAGAGAGAGAGAGAGAGAGAGAGAGAGAGAGATCCCACAACGCCCTGTGCCTCACCCATTCACTCACTCATACATTCTCCCCCCGCCTCACCCCATCCCTTCTCACCCCTACCCACCTGTGGACTCCTCTTCCGGTTGCTCTCCCAACTATCACTCCATTCCTTTACCATTCACTCCTTTTCCATTCACTCCACGGGCCACTCACCCACACGCCCTTTCTCTACACTCATCCACCCTCCTCATCCATTCCTTCCCCTCACCTTCATCTCCCCGCACTTCCCCCACCATCCCCTGCCAACCCCTTCCCTCATCTCCTCTCATAGAACCCTTCCACACGTGCTCCCACGTCTCCTTCTCCCACCCGCAGACCCTACACTTTCTCTCCTCCCCCCAACCAATATTTTCCACCCCTCATCTCATTTCCTACTCTGTACCTGGCTACCCTCTGCCATCTGCTTTCCGCCCACCCTTTCCTCAGGTATCCCGGCAACCCCTCCCCCTTAACCCTCCCATACCACTCGTTGTATCTCGCGCTCCTTATCCTTTCCCATCTCTCCTCCTGCTGCTTCCTCCTTTCCCACTTCACCAACTCTCCACTCACTTCCTCTATCCTCTCCTTCATCATCACCTGCGCCTCCTCCGCCGACCAACCTCTCTCTTCCCAAAAACGCCTCCTCTCCATCTCCCACCCAGCCGCCTCCCCTTCCCCTTCTGCCCCTGCCTCTCACCTGCTCCCAACACCTCCTAGCTAGCTCTCCCCCTTTACCCTCCCTCAGCTTCTTCTCGTAGCCCCACGCCCTTAGACCGCCCTCCCTCTCAGCAACTCCCTCTGTAACTCCTCTCTTACCAGGTACCCCGGGGTGCACCTCTCTACCCCTAGCTCCCACCTCAGAAACCTCTCTTGCAGTTTTTCCAGTCCTTCCCATTCCCTCCACCCCCAAATCTCCACCCCGTAACTAATTACTGACCACACCAACCTATCAAACAACCAGATCCTCCTTCCCCAGTCGTTACCAAACCTCCTCTTCCCAATCCCCCATACCTGCGCCATTACCGTTGCCCCCTTCCTAATTCTATCCTCCACCTGCCTCCTCTGCCCCCTGTCCCTCTTATTCACATACCCCAGGTACCTGAACTCTGCCACCTCCTCCAACACCTTGCCCTTCCACCTCCAAGTCATCTTTTTCCATCTGCCCCCTCCTTCTGCACCTCATCATCTTCGACTTCTCCGCGTTCAATTGCAGCTTCCTCTCATCCAGATATTTCTCCAACCCTCTCATCATACCCCTCATCCCCTCTTCGTCCTCCGCCACCATAGCCACGTCATCCGCGTAGGCTAGTGTGTAAATTTTCTTTCCCCCTAATTTTACTCCCCCCCCCCCACACCTTTTCCAACACCTCATGCATGTCCGCCAGCAGCAACGTAAACAGCGTCGGACTTAACGGACATCCCTGCCTCACCCCCCTTGCCGTTCAAAAACTTTCCCCCTCCTCCCCTCCCACCCTAACCTTACACCTCGTCTCCTTCAACACCTCCTCGCACCTCACCACCAGCCCTTCCCGTATTCCCCTTTCCCTTAGTGTATTCATCAGAATTTCCCTATCCACCGAGTCGAATGCCGCCTTCAAATCTACGAAGAATATCACCATCCTTCTTTTCTTCCTTTTCACCTGCCTGTTCACCAGGTAATTTAGGACATATATATTATCCATGCACCCCACCCCCTTCCTAAACCCCGCCTGGCTCGCCGGCAACAGTCCCTTCCCCTCCACTTCCTCCCTCAATCTCTCCGCCAGAATTGCCGCATATACCTTATACGCTGTTTGCAACAGCGTAACCCCCCTGTGCTCTTCCACCTTTCTGCTGACCCTTTTCTTCGCTATAGGTATTACTATCCCTTCCGACCACTCTTCAACCCAGCCCTCACCCCTCCATACCCTATTGCACACCCTCCACAGCCACTTACCCACCTCACTCCCTCCAAAATTCCACACCTCATTCCCTATCCCGTCCCGCCCGCCGCTTTCTTCTCCTTCAGTCCCTTTACCACCCTCTCTACCTCCCAATATTCTAAATCCCCTTCGCTATTTCGCCTTCTACTTATCTCTCCTCTCCCCCTCACCCTCCACTCCACCCCACCCAGTAGCCCCCTGAAATACTCATCCCATTCCCTCATCTTTATCCCTTCTTCTATCCACGCACTCCTCTTTCTCTCCCTAGTCCTCCTTCTTCTTCTCCTTGCACAACAGCCTGTATCCCTTTCTAAGTTCCCTGTATTTCTCCCCCCTCCCTTCTTCCTGCATCTCCTCAATTCCTCCCTCACTTTCTTTTTCTCTTCTCTACATTCCTCATCCCACCACCCTTTCCTCCTCACTTTTTCTGTGTGTCCTACCCCCCCTTTTCTTCGTGGGGAAAATGCACTACGCATACCCCGCCTCCCCTGGGGGAAGCGGGGTTATGTGGGACTCTCCCCGCCCCGCGAACGCCCGAAAGGCGGCCGCTGAGTTGGGGCATACCCACTAACGACCCCACGGTGGCCTCCCTGAGCTAATTGGGGGGCGGCCGGGATGTCGTGAACGAATGCCACCGACCACCCCCATTTCTTGGCATGGAATGCCTCATCCCGGGGGGGAGAGAAGCTCCCCCCAGCAAACCTAACCCCTAGTAAGACGCTGTGCGGGCCGATAACAAGTAGGGGGAGCAAAATGCCATATGGTGGTGACAGCCCCCAATGGCAGCGGAGGGGCGAGTCTAGCGAGGCCCACCACCGCCATCACGTCTGCGACCCCTTACCGGGGGTCGCTGGCCTCTACGGGGACGTCCCCGAGAGACCACATTCCTGGCGGAGAGGGGGTCGGCCTCCCTCTCCCTCTCCGCTGCCTCCTTCTGCAACATTACCTGTTCGCAGAAGGAGGCAACCGCATTCCACTGCCTCTCGCCGCCGAGCATGCCGTCGATCACAGTCGGCAGCGAGAGGTCCAGCCCTATAATTCCCCTGAGGACACGACGCGGCGCCGACCACGCTGGACATTCTTCCAGCGTATGCCGCGCCGTGTCCTGGGCCTCCCCGCGGTGATGGCACTGCTCCGTCGGCTCTTTGCCTATCCTCCGCAGGTACTCCCCGAAACATCCATGACCGGAAAGCACCTGCGTAAGGCGGTAGGTAAGCCTACCCCGCCCCCCGCACCATTCTCCCAGAATGGGCAGGAGGGCCCGGACGATAGGCCGGCCCGAATTGGCAACGGCGACCTGCCTTATTATCTGCATAGCAGATAACGCTGGCGTCGAGGGGGAGAGAGGCCCGCAGCACCGCGTCGTACGCTAGGTCCCACAGGAGCGGTCCCAAGACCGACCCCTGCGGGACACCGCAGTGCATTTCCTCCCTCCTCATGACTCCACACCGGCCCGGGTACTCAAACCACCTGTCATTAAGGTAGTCCCGAATTATCGCTCGGAGATAGGGGGGCACCTGGAAGTAGTCCAGAGCCCCCACCACCTCATTCCAGGGCAGGGTGTTGAAGGCGTTGGTGATATCTAGGCTCACAGCCAACAACACCCCGCCTCGAGCGACTGCCTCGCTCCGGAGGGTGGCGAGACGACCGAACGCATCGATCGTCGAACGCCCCCTCCGGAACCCGAACTGGCTGTCGCTCAGATCGGGACCACCATGGGACAGGTGCTCGACGAGACGGTCAGCGAGAATCTTCTCGAAGATCTTCGCCGCCTCGTCGAGCAGACACAAGGGCCGGTAAGCAGAGGGAGAATCCGCGGGCCTTCCAGCTTTACGGAGGAGGACCAACCTGGCGCACTTCCATTCCTTGGGGAAGGTTCCCCGGCCCAAACAGGCATTCAGCACCTGTATCAGAGCCGGGGCAAGGGCGTCCAACGCCAAGGCCACCACACGTCCAGGGACTCCATCGGGACCGGGGGCCTTAGCGCCCCCCTCCCCGATCCGCTGGACAGCCTGGGACAGCTCATACATAGTGACCCCGAGCTCGTCGGTCCAGACAAACTGGACCGCACCGGGCGGGTTTACACCCCTCCACTCCGGAGAGGGGAAAAGAGTTGATATCACCCGCCCCAGGAACTCGGGGTCTAGCTGCTCCGTAATGGGGGGCGCCCAGGGCCGGAGCTTACCAAGCACCGCCCTATAGGGGCGCCCCCAGGGGTCCCTATTAAGGGTCCCCAGGAGCTCATCCCAGGCCTTGGCCTTGGCAGCGGCAATTGCACGCTGGAGAGCCATTCTCGCCGTTCTATACTCCCCGTACAGGACGGCCACTCCCGCCTCATCGCCGCCCCTCCTCGAGAGGTGGCGGCGAGCGCGAGTAAACAGGCGTCGGGCGCGGACACAGGTTTCTCTGATGTCCTGAATCCAACCCGACCACCAGTATACCGACCTCTTCGGGGGGGCGGCTACCGGGCCGGGGCATGGACAAGTCGCAGAGCGACTCCATGACCCCCCGAAACCATGCCACCCCCTCTTCAGCCCCGCGCTCCCTGGCCTCGGGCCAAGAATAGGCGAGAGCTCCGGCTCTCAGGACGCCCTTGTCCAGTCGCTTCAGCGCCCATCTCTTGGGCGCCGAACTGATGCCACCTGTCCGTGGTGGCAGTTCCGCCGGCAGGCGGGCCGCCACCTCCATCGTAATATGGAGGTGGTCGGACAGACTCTCCCAGTCTGTGGCCACCCGCCAGGCGGACACACGGCGCACGGCTTCCGGAGTGGCCCATGTCAAATCCACAATGGACCACCCGTTCCACCGCACGCACGTGGCCACGGAGCCCCGATTCACTAACCGGAGCTCCATGCCCCCAGCCCAATCTTCGAGCACCTCGCCGCGAGGGGTGGTCCTGGGGTTACCCCACATGGTGGACTTCACGTTGAAGTCCCCCAGGACCAACATAGGACCGGCTATATGGGGCGTTATACACGTCCCCAGCCGGTCCAAGAACCTCTCAAACTCGGCGAGGCTACAATTGGGCGAGACGTAGCATCCCGCGACCGAAAACGTTCCCCATCTGACTATCAGAATCCCCCGGCTCCGTCCGACCACGGAACACGGGGGAAAACCATCTCCGGCATGGTGCCAGATCGCCACGGAACCCTCGGTGTCCCCTACCCAAGGGGGGGGGAATCGGGGACACCATAGGGCTCCGTAATGACTGCCAGCCCACCTGGACCAGCAAGTCCTGGGCCCGGCGTGAGTGGTTCAGGTTTGTTAGCAGAACCGGAAACGTATGGGGCATTATTCAGCCGTAGACGCTCCCGGCTCTGCCGACTCCGATCGGGCCGGCTGTGGAGGAGGGGAGTCCACCTCCATCTCCTGTGTGGGAGGGGATGACGACGCCGCGGGCACGGCGCCTCCTCCCTCCACCACCGGTCTGCTGGGCGGCCCCTCCCTACCAGTTTTCCGGTTCCTCCTCGGAGGCGGGGAGCATGCAGAGCTCCCCGCCTTGTGCCCGACGGGCCTCCCCAACTCGGCGCATATTGGGCACCGAGGCGCCGCCGAGCACACGTTAGCCCGGTGGTCGGTCGCACCGCACCTGAAGCACTGACCGCTCCGGTCCACAGTGCTAGGACACCGCTGCCTGACACGCCCTATGGCCAGGCAGCGGAAGCACTGCAGCGACCTCGCGGCCAGCGCCTCCACGCGAGCGGTGGACCAGCCCACACGGAGCCTGCCCCCGTCCGCCAGTTTACGGGCGGCTCCAGCAGGGCATTGGAGCCACGCCGTGCCCAGCCCGCCGGCCGGGGATTTAACATCCCCAACCTTCACCGCTTCAGGTGAGCATTGCGTGGCCGCCACCACCGCCGCCCGAATATCCTCGGAGGTGACCGAGTCATCCAGGCCCCGGAGGCGGAGATCCGCCACCTTAACGGGCCTGGAGACCTTCACCCCGATTGTCGTCAGGACAGCCGCCATTCGGGTGGCCAAGGCGTCAGGTCTTGTCGCTCCCTCGGGGCCGGGAATCTCCAAAAGGAGTCCCCCGGTGACCGACCGCTTGGTTCGGATCTCGGTCACCCCGAGCTCCTTGGTGGTGGCCTTGCACCCCTCCGGTATCGACAGCGATATTGCCGCTGTCTTCGGAGGGGCTGCCACCCTTAAAGTTCCCCTGGGGACCTTTTTAGGGGCTGGTGCGGGGCGAGGGGATGGACCAGCGGTGGTCGCGGCCCTCCCCGCCCTCCGGCTCACCACTGTGGCCCAGGTCTCCCCAGCAGAAGTAGCGCGGGGCACAGCGGGGACAGCGGGGGGCCGGGAAGGCGCCGAGGCCGACACGCCCACATCGCCCCTCCGCCCCACGGGTGCACGGGCATGGCCCGGTGGCGGCAGCTGTTGCTGGCCTACCGAAGCAGCCGCACCGGCAGCACCCGTCTTCTTCTTCTTCTTCTTCCTCCCCTTCCCTCCTCCTGCCTCCCCGCCACTCACAGGCGCAGAGGTAGGGGGCAGAGGAGTGGGAGTGGGAGGAACCGGCACAGCCGCGCCAGAACGCAGGCCCTCACGCCTCTTAGCGGCACCAGGGGCGACAGCAGGGGGGCAGCAAAGGGGGAGGGAGGGAAAACCACCGCCCGGATGGCCGCCTGCTCCTTTCTAATGGGCGCTAATTTGGCGTCCAGAAGGGCGGCCATCTGCTCCATCAGGCAGGTGGGGGGACAGTATACCCCCGGCCGCAAGTCAGGGAGGGGCATCACCGCAGCGTCCGGGGTGCAGAGCAGAGGGGCGACCCGGCCCCCACACCCAAACGCGACGCCTCGACATTGGGCGGGCCGGACCGAGGAGGCGAAGGCGAGGGAGGGAGGAGTCACGATGACACCCCCGCCCTCATCATCGCCATCATCTTCTCCTTAATGGCCTTGTTGGTCGCCCTCAGCTCCTGCAATTCCGTCCTCATGTCCTCGTTCTCCCTTGCAAGGGTCGCAAGGGACCGAGGACCAGGGGACGGAGAGGACATCAACGCAGAGGAGGGAGGGCAAACAGAGCCACACTCCCCCCTCTTGCAGACCTCTAGGAAGGCTGCCTCCGCATAGCGGACGGCAACCTTCAGGTCGCGAACGCTCTGGCCCTTGAGATTCGCGCTCCTAAGTGCGGTCTCCTCGACCGCCCGGACCTTCTCCAGAAATTCCTGGAGAATTTCTCCCGTACTGAGGCCGCGAATCTCCAGGGCCATCTCCCTCACTTGGGGGGTAGCCTCCTTGGAGGGACGCTTCGTATAACCCTCCACGGAGTCATCCAACACGCTCCCCCTCCGCTTCGTCCCCGTTATAGAAACGGAGGACGATTGGGCCGAGATAAGCGAGCCCGTCGAGGGCCGCCTCTCCACTGTGAGGGGGCTGAAGGGCCCCGCTTTTACATCCGCCTCGGCGAACTTCTGCCGCAAGCCCCATACGGAGCTCGCCACAGAGTCCCGTGACGAGGAGCGGGTAACGCACCTCGTCACATCCTCCAGTACAACGACCGCTTCCGGGCACGGTAAACCCTCCTCCACGTCCAAAGTTTTATTTTGAGAAGAATCCATATTATTCCCACGAGCGTGGTGGGAAAAGAGGTCCACCCGGGCAGAGCCCCCTTACCCGGGTAAGCCCTAAATACTCCGGGGTGCGGGCAGGTGCCCCGGAGGTAGTGTGCTAGAGACCGACGCATCCATCGGCCCACCCCCGGCGTTTAAACCGGGGGTGCCCCTTCGCCGCACACCAAGAGCTTGAGGTCAAAGACTTTTTTATAGAGGTTTATCCTCCTCGCAGGCCGGCCGATTAAGGCAAGCCCCCCGTTCCGGTAAAACATGACCACCGGTTTACGGCATGAGGCCTTGAGCAGCTAGGTTGCCCAAAGCACTAGGGGAACGCTCTTAGACGGACCCGTCACTCTGAGCCACTCCGGCAAGGTAGAACCTGCCAGAGACCGAAGTCCCCGCCGGCACAGCTTCAGAGATCACCCGGGCTCTGTGCCACCTCAATACGACAAGGTGGCGCTCCATTCGAGGGGGTATCCTACCCCCGCTAACACTTCCTTAACCTTCTCTTTTAACCCTTTCCAGTCTTCTTCCACCCCCCCCCCCCACCTTCTCTTCTTTTCTTCTCCCAAATCCTTCCCTAAAGGCCCTTATCCCTTCCTCCGACCAGTTTCCTACTCTCACCCCCTTCCCAACCCCCTCCTTCCTTCTTCTTTCCCCCTCCTCCCTCCTGACCCCTACTGTCACTGGTGCGTGATCCGAATCTACATTATCCCCTACCTCCAACCACTCCACCCCTCTCTTGTCTCCTCATTCCCAATAATGTAGTCTACCACCGAGTTCCCTCTCCCCCCTGTGAATGTCCACTCCCCCTCCTCATCCCCCTTCGTATTCCCATTTAGGATCCCCCACCCCCTCTTTCCCAGATATTCGCATAGCCTCCTCCCTTCCTTATTTACTTTCCCATATTTGGATCTCCTGCTTTCTCTTCCCGCCCCCTCCTCCTCCTCCGCAACTTCCCCTCCTTCTCGCCCCGTTCTCGCGTTAAAATCCCCCCTATCAACACCCTTGTAACTTTCTCTCTCCCCTCTACCTACTCCCCTAACCCTTCCAATTTCTGAACTAGATCCCTATTAACGTACACCCCAATCACCCTCCACCAATTCCCCCCTCTTTATTCCTGCCGAAATCATCCCCTCCTTCCCTTCTCCTCCTCCGCTTTCTCTCTCCAGCCCTTTCCTCACCTCCATCGCCATGCCCACTATCGCCCTCCCCTTCTTCTCCTCTCTTCTCGCCCACTGCATCTCCCAGTAGAATTTCCTTGGCAGCTTTTCCCTTAACCTGCTCCAACCCTTCTCTTCCACCCACGTCTCCATCAATGTTACCACATCCCATTGTTCCAGCCCCTTCCAGAATTCCACGTCCTTATTCAGCAGCCCCGCCACATTCCAGAATCCTACCTTTACCCCTTTGCTCCTCCTCTCCCCCTTCCCCCTCTCATCTCTTCTCCCTCCCTCCGTCTCCTTCACTATTTTCCTCCTTGTTCCTCCAATCAACATTCCTCTAACTCGTCCCATCTTCTCAATTTTCCGTTCACCCACATCTTCATGTACCCAATTTGGACATTCTTTCCCTCTCTCCTTGCTGCCTCCGCTTCCCTCTCAATTTTCCACCTCGCTCTTCTCTCCTCTTCCGTCAGATCGTCGTCTATTCTTTCCACTGACCCCCTAATTTTCTTTTTTCCCTCCATAACCTCTATTTTATATTTTCTGCCCTCCATTCTCACCAACACCATTCCCCTGCCGTCCTTTCCTATCCTCCCTATCTTTCCTACCTTCATTATCCCCTCGACCTTCATCTCCATCTTCTCCCAAAGCCTCCTAATTTCCTCTTTTATGTCCACCCCCTCCACCTTCATCCTCCTGACAATCACATTATTCCTCTTCCCCTCTCTTTCCCTCTTGTCCAACCTCAATTCAATCCTCCTTATTCTCCTTACGCCTGTCTCCTCCCCTCTCCCCTCTTGTCTCTCCAGCGCCACCCTTCTCTCTTCCCCAACCAACCCTCTACTTTCTCTACTCTTCCCTCCAACCTTTCCATCCTCTCGTCTGTCTCCTCTCTGCCCCTCTTCCCCCCTCTCCTCGCTCCATTTCCTCCATCCTCCCCTCTTTTTTTTCAGGAGGAGGGGGAATGCATTTACGCGCACCCGGCCTAAGATGACAGTTTGCCGGGTAGTGTGGGACTCAGTCGGTCAGAAGGACCGATAATACCCACTAAACCCCCTCCTCCGGGGCTTTTATAGCCCGTCTCAGCTGAGCCCGACATACACAACACTCGGGGACCTACTATTCGCATTACGCCCGGTGTTGGTCGACGCATCTTGTCGGGTCTCCTCTGATCTCGCGGGACTTATTCTATTCCTGTATCCTCCCCTCTACCTTTGTCATCCTTCCCTCAATGCTTTCCAGCCACTTTCATGTCTTTTCCCTGCTTGCCATCTCCTCCCTCCTCTCTTGCCTACACCTCTCCCTCTCCCTCCCCCAGTCTTCAATCAGCTTCCTCCCTGCCTCCCTGTCCCTCCACATTACATCCCTCAGTTCCTTCACCTCCTTTATTAGCCCCTTAAGGACCCGCACCATCTCTCCGCCTTCCCCTGTGCCCCCCTCACCCTTCAGCGGGGACCTCTTCGTCAGGTCGCTCCTCTTAAACGTCTCCTGCTCAACCTCCACTCCTCCCTCCACATCCCCTATACCCCGTTTCCTCCCCACACTATTCACGCTCTCCGAACTAAACCACCTCTCCAAATTTCCTTCCCTCGACAGCGTCCCTACTCTGCCTTTTCCATCCCTGACCTCCGCCCTACCCACCCCCAAGCCTAACTCCCAGCTCCCCATCCCTTTCCGCTTTTCATCCGTCATTCTTCTCCCCTTATTCCTTTCAAATCTTCCCGCCTTCTCGTACACCCTTCCTTGTCTCCTCTGTCTCCCAACAGAGCTCGCCACTTTCGCTCCTGCTCTCTTCGCGCGCGCGCGCCTGACTCCTGCCACGCGGAACCTAACCTCTACTCTTCCTCCTTTTCTCCCTACCCTCCTACTTCCCCTCTCGCTCCCTCACCCTTCGCCCTACCTCACCCGACTATCCCTTGCTCCCTTCTATCCCCTCTCTAGCACCTTCGTCCTCCACCTCACTTTAATCCACTCTCTCTCACACTTTCTTTCACACAAGCTATCAATCACTGCACACTCCTACTAAACCGGAAACGGAAGTTCATCCGTCAAAATAATATTTTTTAAAAAATTCTGATTTCGGTGCAACTTCCCAAGCATCACTTGACGAAAACGTTTTCGAACATCATAGTCAATATTTCAAAGTGCTTGAACAATTTGAATTCGAAAAGGTCGGAGACCTTCGTCACGAATTATACGACACACTGTCATATGTGAGATGCCGACACAACGACCAATGTAACGCAGACTCATTACTGGGGATGATCATGCAAGTGAAATGATTTGTTCTTCCACACGCCAATGCACACGCGGTCGACCAGCTTCCCTATAATTATTAATGGAATTCAATACTGATTCTCCATCTCCAAAACGTTGGTCTAATCGTTGGAATTACCGTCAATCAGGAACTGCTCTTGCACGTCTCCCAAAACATATTGAGGGGAATAGGTTTTATGCACGTTTCGCGTGAGATGATTGGACACACTCAATGTTTATTGTAAACAAATACACTACACGTAACGGATTACAAATTACAGCTTTAATCAACGGTTACGACATATAACAAACCACCACCAACGAAGAACAAAAACGGAAGAGACCCTCCGCCGCCTTCCAAGGACCTATTTATACCTCCCTTGCCTGGATTAAGATGTCCCGAAAATAATGGGGGTGGAGGCTAGCGGACAGGCTCGCGGGCCGCGAAAAACAAATGTCGAGAAGCAAAAACCTTGGTCGTGCGAGACCGGCCATCAGGCATATCCGTATACCTGAGGTAGCCGCACTCGTCGCCGACTGAGGTACTATCCATCCGCCAAGAGTTGGCACGATTTTCTATAGTGGGGTGCAGGGGGATCTGCGAGTCCCCACTCTTGCCGCCAAGCGGCGGATCCCACTCTCACACTTAGATTCTGGCGGGAACGGTCGACATAGGTGCTCAGCGTCGCCACATCGCTCTGTTGCAGTTACACTCACGCGCTCGTTTGCTGTCTTCGTCGAGCGATTCGGCCAATCGCGGAAGACGTGCAGCGCGTAGTAGGAATATCACGTGGTACCTACGAGTTTCTCCGTGCCAACTCTCGGCGGACGCATAATATTCGTTGGTGGTGCTTTATGGGCCCGCGTGAATCAGCTTGCCAGATGTGTCGGAAAACCCATCATAAACCACTTCACGTTGGGCCCAGGTAAAAAACTGTAATGGTCGTTTATTTAATAACTGGGGGTACCGGATTCTCTTGCCCGTAGTGACGACGATGTCACTACAATATAAACCACACTTTATTGTATATTTCACGTGCTCTGGCATAGTTCCAAATGCCTCATCTATTGCACGAAGCATTTGTCGGATATTTATATATTTTCACACCATGATACTCTATTATACATAAATGACCACTGTAATCAAGAGCTGGACATAATCTACGAAACGTACGTGATATCAATCAAAGCAAAGTAATTGTGCAGTACCGAACTGATTGCTAGAATTCACAGGATTCTACGCGGAAGATCGGTATAGCACAGAAACGTGGAAATAGAATATGCGCGACACAGGATCGCTTAGAAAGTTGAGTGGAAGGATGATCGAGATGGATGAATGTATAAACGGTTAAATTTGAAAGAGAGCGGAATGGAATTTGTGAATGTTTGAACGCTAAAAGAATGGATCTACAAATAAGTTACTGTATTTTCATTTGATTATAAGATTGTCAGAAACAAATGTATACTGTTTAAATAAATACGAAAATTGATAACTAAGAACTTTGAAACTCATTTGACGTAAAGCAGCTGATCGCAGGCGATAGACAGAAAGAGAGCATGGTGGCCTTTGTCACTCACTTTTATTGTCTCGATCCCTCTGAAAGTTCGTCAGGCACCGGTGGTTCAGGTTGAGCGATCGGGAACGTTCCAGAAGGATCGAGACGCGATTTAACCAATCCCAGATGAGATTGGTCGCCCGCGTGAATCTCGACGACACACGCTTTTCGCCGCGTTTCTGGCGGGATCGCGCGGGGCTTGGGCGGGAGCGCCGTGTTCCGCGACAGACATCACACGTGCCAATCTCAAACAGTAATCAAAATCACAACAGTAGGGGTCACTCGAACTGTGTTCATGTGGCCTCTAACGCTGTAGTGGTGTGTTTACATTCTTGCCAGAACTGTGTTTATGTCAACAACTAGAACTTTAATTTGAAATCTCCAACTTCTATGAATAAAATTCACATTACAGCTGACGAAACTTCCACATTTTTGTTCCATGGTTCCTTTGACTATTTTTATCCTCGTAATTCGTAAAATACAATGCAATAAAAAAAATTTTACCTTAAAATTCAAGGTCAAGAACAATTTGGCAACAACTTTCTTTTACAGATCTTCAGCGAGCCGAAGATGTAGAATACGCCTATGACTGCTAACACTAAACAATTCTTTACACTCTGTACGCGTTTAACGTATATGCAACGTCTATAAAAAGTGACCGAAAAAACTCCTCAATCGTGCTTGGGAAATCGATTGATAGCGTCAACCTTGTCCGGAGTGGATTTAAATCCCTCCAAAGTTAGAAGGTGTCCCAAGAGGAACAAACTTTTGAACGCCGAACCGACATTTAGGAAGATTAACGCGCAGGTAAAAATCGCGGAGACGCTGCAAAACGATAACCAGATGACCCTCGTGCTCTCCTCATGAAATCAAACTCAAGGTCACCTTGAAGCGTCCCGAGTACCGCAATTCTTTTCCCGAATTTTGCGGGTTGTAAGTCCGGTTCGCGCGTCCGCGACAGTATCGGGGTATATGACGTAACTGGGTTAGTTACGCCTAGTTGAAAATGAATAAAGTCGACTTTAATGGAATTAATACACTTAACAATATATTTTACAAAGCGGTTGAAAGACTGGCACAAAAGCGTTCGATTAGCGATATGATTCGAGTGATGTGATGTCTTGAACTGTTTGTCTTGGTTCTGTCATGTATTACATCGATTCTGGTCTTGTCCTGATTGGTCGGTAGTCGGTGGTATGTGAATGGTTGCCTGAATTCTGATTGGTCTGTAAATGTTTTGTTTAGCGGTCGGAGTGGGAGTCTGTTGCAGTCGTCTTGTGTTTTTGTCTGTCACAATTGCGTGAAAATGTATCGTAATATAGTTTGACGCCAGATTGCCCTGTCCAAGATTCTTACACCTAATCTCAAGTGGTGTCCGGTGACACCCAAACAGTCCTAGGACCGTCGCCGTCGAGTGGCTGTCCCTACGCTCACGTTCGGTCTTGTTTATGAGCGAACCCGCCTTGAACTATGTAGTTCAACAATATAATGTGATTTTACAACGATATTGCTAGTGTACATGCTATAGGATAATTTATTAGAACGCGATGTAAAATAAATCTAAATATTGAATACGCTTTATTATAAACTAAATTAAAGTATAAAAGAATATGTAAGATATAAGATAATGTAGATAGAACAATATGGATAAAGTAATATATATATTTACAAACAAAAAAAACGAAATGTTGAAGATGTCTATAGTTCTACCGATGAATTAGTTTGTTCTTAACCTACGTCAATGAATATGAATCAACTAACGAACTAATAACTAACTACCTAATAACTACTTCTAATCATATAATGGAAGCGGTGCTACGCGTTTGACGCAACGTTTATATTCTCCGTGACTCGCTTTCACGGGAACTACTCGAGTAACACCGTCTTGGCCAGGATGTATTGCAGTAATGCGCCCTATTGGCCACTGTAACGGAGGTGTGTTATCTTCTCTTATGATCACAAGAGTTCCTACGTCAACGCCCGGCGATTTTTGTTTAAACCACTTTTTTCTTGTGGTTTGCTCCTGTAAATAGTCCTTCGTCTAACGCTTCCAGAAATGTTGCCGCATTAACTGAATGTGTTGCCAGGACGATAGTCTGCTTACCGGTGTTTCAGCAAAATCGTAATCCGGCACACTTGTTAAATTTTCACCAATAATGAAGTGTCCAGGTCGACGATTGTAGGTCGTTGGGATCAGTGGATAGCGGAGTGATGGGACGAGAATTTAATATAGCTTCTACCTGGTTCATGAATGTTAACAATTGTTCATATGAAAGCAACGTGTCGCCTACTCGTGTCGCCTGTTCGTACCAAATGTTGTTTGGTTCGACGAACTGCTGCTTCCCACAAACCACCAAAATGCGGAAATCGTGGTGGAATAAAATGCCAATTTATTCCTTCGTTGGCTAATGTAGTCGAGATTGCGTTGTTTGTCGTTTTGGAATTGAAAAATGCGTATAACTCCTTGAGTTCCCGTTTCGCGCCTACAAAGTTTGTTGCGTTATCTGTGTAAATATCCGAATAAATGCCTCGTCGTGCAAAAAATCGTCTTAATGTAGCTAAAAATGAATCCGTGGTCAAATCACCAACTATTTGAATATGTACTGCTTTGGTTCAAAAACAAACAAAAATGGCTAAATATATTTTAGCTTTGTTCCGATTTCGCTGAACCTTTTCTTTAATGTGGATTAGACCGCAAAAATCAATACCAGATATCTTGAAAGCTCTTGTAAAATTGACTCTGTCCGCGGGTAAATCTGGGGAGCGCAAACTGGGGGGTTTGCCTTAAAACACGCGACGCATCTGTGAATTATTTTCCGGATTGTACCCTTTCCGTTCGGAATCCAGAACTTGTGTCGTAAAGCATTGAGTGTTCCTAGAATTCCAGCGTGAAAATTTCTTATGTGATACTCTATGATAATGAGCTTTGTAACGAAATGGTTTTTGGGCAGTAATATTGGGTGTCGAGCACTATAAGGTAATTCTGATTTTGATAACCGCCCCCCAACCCTCAATACGCCATCACTATCTATGAATGGATTCAAAGGACCGAGATTACCAGTGGTCGATTCAGCTTTCTTTAGGGCGTGAAACTCCGATGAATATTCTTGCCTTTGGATTAT
The DNA here is from genome assembly GCA_028454225.1 of Lasioglossum leucozonium. Classification (NCBI taxonomy): domain Eukaryota; kingdom Metazoa; phylum Arthropoda; class Insecta; order Hymenoptera; family Halictidae; genus Lasioglossum; species Lasioglossum leucozonium. Next base: position 21,401,087 of record CM052212.1, read on the forward strand.
TTTAATAATTGACTGTTCTGCCCTGCGAAGTTCTACTGTTGACAGCGTGCCCTTGTTGCTCTCTTTGTGTGAACTGTTGTACGAAAACCGTAGTATATCTGCTAGGACGCGTTTTAATTTCAAAAACGACGAAAATCTCCCTAAAATATCCGAATCAAACGTGAATGTCGTTAAAACTATAGAAGGTCGAACTTCGGGTACCGTCATTGGTTCTAAATGAGAAACGGGCCATTTTTGTTCCTTACATTTCAACCAACACGGACCGTGAAATAAAAATTTGTTATTAATCAATTCCATCGCGCCTAAGCCGTGAGATAATAAGTCTGCAGGATTTTCTGCTGGCGATATATGTCTCCATTCGTAACTGTTCGTAACTTCTTGAATGTCAGTTACGCGATGAGCGACGAATGTTTTTAATTTATGAGGAGAAGTTTTTATCCAATGCAACTGTGACTGTGGACCAAAGAACTATGCGTTCGAAAGATACTTTCCTCAGTGCGCGAATCGTACTACAAAGTAAATTTGCTAGAACATGTGCTGCACATAATTCTAGTCTTGGCAATGTTACCGTTTTTAGCGGTGCTACCCTGGTTTTAGCTGCGAGTAATTGTGTTTTAACATTATTGCTCTTGTCAATCGTCTGTATGTAAATACAGGCTCCGTAAGCCTGCTCACTCGCGTCATAGAAACCATGCAATTGTGATGCTACGTGATTTTTTAATGTTGCCTACCTAGGAATCTTCAACTCTTTCAAATATTTTAACTCAGTGCAAAATGAATGCCAAACTGAAAAAATGCTAACCAGAACCCATTCGTCCCAATTTAAATGCTGACTCGAACCCCTTGTGCAAATTCGTTCACGCTATATGTGATTTCGTCGCGTTTAGCGTCCCACTGAACTCCTAATGTTTTAATCGTTTGTTCTAAATCCAATCGTAAATGTGTTGTATTTGTGTTGTTGTCGAGACCTTCGATGAGTTTAGTGTCGTTAGATGCCCACTGTCTTAGGTCGAACCCACCTCTTTTACATATTTCGATGAGATCGTCGTGAATTGTCTACGTAAAAATCCTCCCGCAAAATCCTAGCGACTGCGGGGAACCGTTCTTTTTCGTCATTAGCTAATTGAAATAATGATCTGATTGGCAAAAATGACGCAGATAAGGTCCCGTATGTGACGGTGTTTAGTGTATAAGTTTTGATGGAGTCAGTCGGATTCGAACGCCATAACATTTTTTGGTATTTTCGATCATCGGGATGTATTAAGACCTGTCTATACATCTTTTCAATGTCGGCCATCAGTACGTATGAGTGTAGTCTAAAACGCATAATTATTAACAGAATGTCGTCTTGAATTGTTGGACCTATTAACATCGTATCATTTAGTGAAATACCATTCGAAGTTTTGGCAGAAGCGTCAAATACTACTCAGAGTTTTGTAGTTAAGCTACATTGTTTCAATATAGGATGGTGTGGTAAATAGTATCCGTCTTCTATCGTGCTTGTATGTGTCTTTTTTTGTGTGTCATGTGTTCTAACTTGAGATATTCGTCGAGAAATTGTGCGTATCTTGATTTTAATTCCGGGTTTTTATTAAGTCGCTGATCTAACGATCTAAATCTTTTCAACGCGATAAAATATGATTCTCCTAGTTGGTGAATTTTGTTATTAAAAGGAATCCTAACGACATATCTACTGGTGTCACTATCACGAATTGTGTTTTGTCGATAATGTGCTTCAGAATCAGTCTCTTCTTGAGATTGTATTTTAGCGCTGGCAGATTCTTCTATTTTCCAAAATTTCTCAAATTGATCTTGCACAGACTCTGTTGCAAGATTGCATCATGTTGATTTTATCGTATGTGTCGCGTTCATTCGCCCAACTATAACCCAACCGAGTTTCGTTTTCTGTACAATTACTGCCTTGTTAGCTAAGTGTATCTGACCAACACAAAGTAATTGGAAGAAAAGATCTGCTACCAGTAAACCGTCGATTTCGGAAGAAATATTAAAATTGGGATCGGCAAGCTGAATGTTTTTCGGTATGACTAGTTCTGATCATGGAACGGTGTGTGTTGGCAGAGCGATCGTAATATGCGGAATGACTAAGAAATCGACTGCTACACTGAATCGATTCATTCGAGATTTAAGATGAGCCTTTATTGAATTCCGTATATTGGTGGTCGATTTATTAATACCATCTACGGGCAGATCTACGCGTTCGCGTGGCAGTCCCAACAAACCTGCGACACGTTCCGTTAAAAAATAAGACTGGAATCCGGAATCTAATAACAGCCTACACGGTATCGACTGTCCCTGGCTATCTATTAAATGGACAACAGCGGTGGACAATAACAGCTCAGACCCGACACTCAATGTCGAGACATTTACCCGAGTTTCAACTTGTTTTTCGCTGTTTGGTCCTCTGTATAGCAATGTGTGGTATTTTCCATTACACTGCTTGCACGAATCTGCTCGACATTCCTTTATTGCGTGATTTAATCTCAGACAGTTGATACACAGCCCTGCCTGTTTTATTAATACCAGCCTTTGAGCGGATTCTACGTTCACTAATTTTGGACACGACGCGGTATAATGCTTCTCCTTACATAATGCGCAAGACGAGTGGACAGCGGTGTATGATATATTGACATTTTGAGTTGGTTTAGCGTTGTACGTTTTGATTACCGGTCGCACTTGATGTTGAAATGTGGGTATGATCGATCTATCATTTGAGGATTCTAAAACCTTTCGCCTTGATTGTAAAAACTCTAAAAGTTCCTCCATGGACGGCATATCCCTTCCCTGGATTCGTTCTGTCCACTTCATGCGAGTCGCCTCATCAAGTTTCAAAGTAACCGCATAAATCAGAAAAACTTCGAAAAACGGTCGGTTCAGTGCTTGTAATGCACGATAATGTTTCGTAGCTTGGTGAACAAGTTCACCCAAAGAAGCCACATTGGAACGTGTATACAGGGTCAATTTAAAAAATGATTGCATTCTATTATTAACGACCATCATGGGATCGTTATAATAGCTTTCAAGAAGGTTCCACGCCACCTCATAATTCGCGGTGGTGGTTTCTAAAGATTCTATTTTTTCGGCAGCCTTGCCGATTAAACAAGATCTAAGATATATTAATTTTTGCGTGTCACGGAAATGAATGTTCTCGTGAACTGCTGAACGCGAAGCATCAGCGAAACCTGGCCACTCTGTATAAGAGCCACTGAATTTCGGAAGATGCATAGCCGGTAGTTGGACTTGAATATCGGATACTGCTATTGCTGGCAATTGATTGTTCTTTGCGGCATTTGGTGCGGAAGTTACAGTTAACGGTCGCGCTTGACTAATTGTTTCTATGGTAACCTTACGTTTAGAGGAGGCAGCTCCGATGTCCTTGACCTTGACATATGTTATCGAGGACAACATTTTGAACCACTTTTGTCATTACAACTACCCGGCGCTCACTCTTAGTTTTCGAGATATTTGCGAAAAACTATTGCAAATACTGTATTGAATTTTACGTATTCTTGCATGCTCCGTGGCAACGTAAGCCTGATCCGGGCGGCATCTGTTTATTTTCTGTTTATAAACACATTATGGGAATCAGAACAGAGTGTCTGGGTTAGGTCTGGGTGGGGGGTCTTAGGGTCTATGGCGTCTACAGTGGTGGCTCTGAGCCACTGTCGGTCCGTTCTCTCTATTTGAGGGATGTCATAGGCCTAGAAGTCCTCTCACTCCACCTCCTCGTGGTGGACCTTGGGGCACGCTCCGCGTGTGCTAACGGAGTGAGGGGTGCAGGCGGGCATTGCAAATCATTGTCCGTCTGTAAGCGTGTCCTGGACGACAAGATGATCGTCCAGGGCCCCATACCGTAGGCCGGTGAATTTTTCACCGGAGCGGGGAGCTTGCTCTGAATGGCTGGCTCGGGAGGAAGATCAACCTCTATAAAAATGTGGTCTGGGTTAAGGAACCTAAAAGGAACATGTGGAAATGGAATTTATAAATGGAATTGGGTTCCCATGAAGGGAAACGAAGGAAAAAGAAACAGCATTTGATTATAATAAATATAATCAAGCATCTCGGGAAATTGGAATTAGGAAAGAAAATGGAATAATGTATTACTGTGGAATTTTTCGGATCTGAGGGCTGTAGGGTTACCCGGCAGGTCAGATTCTGAAAATGAATCAACAGAAATAATGGAACTTTTGGTATCAATAATAAACAGTATCTGAGTGTTGAGATGGAAATCCGTAATAATGGAATAAGCAAAACGGGAGTCACTATGACCGATAGTGAAGCAGGAAATAAATAACATTGCTCCGAATGGCTGCGAACCTGGCTCGACATCGAAAGGCTAGTACAGCTCCTGGCTGTAGGCAAACGTGCTTTCGGTGCGACCGCAGGGGGATCACCCAGAGGAGGAGAATGAATTGGCAGAAATTCGCCTTATACCCAGGCAAACGAAGAGATCATGGAAAAAGAGACAGCACCCGGATTTAACACTGCTCCGACACCTCTGACAAATATGGTCCGCACAAGCGGAAAACCACAAGAATAACGGTAATAAACCTTTAAGGGGGAAGGTCTGACGGATAAAGCTATTTGCTGAAGGTCGATAAAGAACCCAGGATGGTGGAGACATCCATTTAGTCAGCTATATTTCCTAGTATGCATCGAGCCCACCCAGGAGGGGGACACCGATGGAACTGATATTGATTCTTCTCGCGATGAATGAATTTCGGTGAAGTTGGTGAACGGACCCTTCTTACCCCAAGCGCGAAATAGTCCGGCAAGCGAAGACCGTATGGAATTGATATTTCGGCTCAGTCGAAATTTCGATAAAGTCGGATCGGAGCCCTAGTTGAGGGTTAGCTTCTTCCCAACCTTGAATTAAATAGGATAATATTAGTTTTGGTGTCCCTTGATTTTAAAATCTCCCGTAGAATCGTAGAGTAGGTTTGAGATCCAACCCAGAAGGGTGTCAGGGGAAGGGAGAGGGCAAGCTTCTGGATTATCCGGAAGTAGAATAGGGACTGGAGTCACACTTGATGCATACGACGTGGAAATATAGTGAAGTGGGGGGAGTCAAAACGTGGGCAGGCGAGACACCCTGCTGGTCTGAAGGTGAGATGGCCCGACGTTCGCACCGAGCCGTAAAATAGCTCAAAAATCCAATAATTGGGTAGAATGGCCGTCTCATCAATGATGACCATTCCCGCTTAGTAAGTCGATGATCCTGAATGAGGCCCGGGCTATAGAAAACAGGTCAGAGGCGGAAAAGCGAAGGATAATTGCAACCCGACAAAGGGCCGAGCCTCGGTAGCGCCGCTGTGAATCTGTTGACTATGATACGGAGTGCCTTGAAGAAACGATGGGGGTCCGAATCCCATCTCCGAGGATTACAAAGAATAATAATAATAATAATAGGTCTGGGTGACTACCGGAGTGAGGGGGGTGAGGTAGTATCTCGAGCCCCAGCTCCTCTATCCTGTCCCCAGTAACATACGATGTATGAAGTGATGCATTATCATGCAACAGTATAGGGTCACCACGTGCTGGAAAGAGAGACCTAAAATTCGACATGGCCTCCTCAAGAAGCTCGGAATAGCGGGAACTGGTCAAAGGAGATCCAGCCGCCATAAAATCGCACAACAATACACCTCCAATGCACCACCAGACGCTTAACTGCACTTTTTTGGGAGGTTCCCGTCGACGAGATTTGGGTGAAGGAGAGGTCCCCTTGGGAACCCAGTGGGAAACACGGCGATAGGTGGATCCATACCACACCCACTTCTCGTCGCAGGTAACTATCCGATCTAGGAAGTTTTCTTCTAAATGTCGCAAATATAACTCGGTACAGATCTCGATACGACACTCACGCTGAGAAATGGATAACTCATGCGGAATCCACATTACAGACTTTTTGACATGATTCATAGTCTTTAACACACGACTTACGGTGCTCTTGCTGACCCCTAACTTGGTCGCTAACTGGCGGATACTAAGAGAGGGGTCCTTAGACAGCAATTCTTCAAGCGAACTTTGAGCGAGAACAGAGGCTCTGTGCCCTCGGGGCTTATTTTTTAGACAAAATTCACTCTGTGAAAATCGTTTAAACCAGGGGATGATAGAGGTTCGGGTGGTAATGGAGCCATAAACGCGGCACAGCTCTTTCGATGTTTCGAGCGCGGTCCATCCACTCCGGAAGTAGTGTAAATATAAGCCTCGTAAGCCTTGAGCATCCAATGCAGGAAAAGAAACCTATCAAGAAAAGAGAAAAAATTAAAAATTAAAATTTGAATGTAAGTGTTCGAGCTAGATAGATTATACGTAAGCATTAGCCAGGCAGGGAAATTGTTAAAACTGTAAGGCAGAAGGAAAAACTGGGATATACATTAATAAAGTGGAATATATAACTAAAGGCGTTAAAACCAAATCAAATGAATACTTACCTGTTTACGAGAACAACCGGGGAGTATACCAGACGTCTCCTCAGAACGACCTCGGGTCCGGGATTCACGGCTGATCGACATTGCGATGATGATGATAATCCTGAAAATAATAAAATTGAGTTATTAAAATGAAAAATATTAGAGATTACGCGCAAGTCAAACCCGACATACTCGAGTGTAGAGCGGGTCTCGGATCAAAAACGAGGGGCCACACGAACATGTGGCGAGAAATGACAGATTATAACCAAACATTCTAATCTAAAAACGGAAATCTCGACGAAAAGAGCGAAAAACCGCAAAAGGCAAAATAGAGATTAGGCATAAAATGATCTTCCAGGAACTATTAGACGTTTTAAAGGCTATGTCGTGTAACATAATATTTCTCGGTGCAAGAGATCCACCACAAGATCAAGGTACGCCACACGATCGGTGAAGCCTCTTGTACCGAAGAAGTATTTTCAGAAGTTAATAAAAATTACAAAGCCAATTATATCGAAAAGGAAGGAAATTCGCGATTTTATAGTAGAGAGAAAAAATGCGAAGCAAATAGTTTTACAAAAGATAATCTGACCAAAATACGATAATTTTCCCTGAAAACAGAATAAATTAACAAAATTAACAACAAAGTTTGAGCGGTAAAATCAAATGCAAATTAGAAAAATTTTTAAAATAAAATAGTAAAATAAATAAAGGAAATTAAGAGACTTACTGAGGAAATAATATACGCAATTAGAGGCTTTCTGTAGACTGACTTAGAAAGAAATTAAATCTAAAGCAAAAACTTCGACTAAAAAATTCGCCTTCAATGGAAACATGAAAACGGCTCTTGTAAACATGAGCTTTATGAAGACCAGATGGGAAAAGTGATAGAATCGTAGGTTTTCCTGTTTTAAGATTACTTGGAAATAGTTAAGAGAAAATTCATAAGGAGCATTTTTGTACTCGGAGAAATAAGGAATAGATAGGAATAAATAACTAAATATATAAACGTTAGACTGAACAATAAGCTGAAGTTAAAAGCGACTAGTTCAAAAAAGGGAGACGCGAGGCCGCGAAAACTAGATAGAGATTATACCTAATAAATCGGATAAAAGTTAATTAAAAGGAAAAATTAAAGGAATAAAAAAGTTTTTAAATAATCTAAAGAATATTTTATACCAGGTGTAAGTTTGCTGCAAACCTAGTAGGAAAGCCAGGAAATGAGATTTAATTTTTATTTATTAATTAAACCAAGGTTGTTTAAAAATTCCGGATAAAATTGCTCCTTGAACCCAAACATGGATTGTTAATGAAATATTAATGTTAGTTCATTGTGGGCAAAAGACAAGAGCAACGAGAGTTAGAAAGAGACACAAGACTTTGAGCGCGGCAATTTCAAATGGGACGACACAAGATAACCGTGGGTTTCCCATGAAATTAACGCACAGGGGTATAGTTTCCTATGAAAATAACGCACAGAATAGAGTTTTATGTATTTTATTTTTTAGTTAACTATTGGAAATAAAAGGGAGATCTACCTCACCTGACCTAGTGATAAACACTCCTAAGAGCCTTGCAAAACAAACTCCAGTGTGATCGGACCTAGTTCAAATTACGCGGGGTCCCGCGAACACGTGGCGATAAATGACAGATCCTAACCAATAAATTCCAGCTTAAAAAGGAAATATCTCGGATAAGAATGAAAATCTGGCGAAATATAAGATAGAAATAAGGATTAAAATGAAGTTTAGAAAGAAGTAGGACGATCTAAAAATTATGTCGTGTAACATAATATTTCTCGATACAGGAGATCCACCATAAGATTGAGGTACGCCACACGATCGGTGAAGCCTCTCGTGCCGAAGGAATATTTTCAGAAGTTAATAAAAATTACAAAGCCAATTATATCGAAAAGGAAGGAAATTCGCGATTTTATAGAAGAGAGAAAAAATACGAAGCAAACAGTTTTACAAAAGATAATCTGATCAAAATACGATAATTCTCCCGGAGAACAGAATAAACTAACAAAATTAGCAACAAAGTTTGAGCGGTAAAATCAAGCTTAGATGTAAAAAACTTTTAAAATTAAATATCAAAGCAAATAAAGGAAATTAAGAAAGGATCAGAGGAAATAAATTATGCACTATGAGGCAAACCGTAGATTGAATTAGAAACAAATCAAATTTAGAACAAAAAATTTCTGTTAAAACCGTCGCCCCCAATGAAAACGCAAGAACTCTACATGAAAATATTAGCTTGTAACGGTTAGTGGTTACTAAAGAAAGAGACCTTTTAATTTCCGAAAAGACAAACTTTATTTAACGGTACTCGGTATCGTGACTTATACTATATCGACTCGCGAAGAGAAAGGCTCAGTAACTGTTCGACTGAGTACTGAGGAATGAAGAAGAACGCACCGCGGATTTCCTGCCTATTTATGTGGTCTTCGAAAAGGCGTGACCTTTCGCAGACACGAAGGAGGAGTTTGTTTGTTTCCTCGTTACCGCCTTATTTAGGCGGGGGTGGAAATCCCGGTTGTCTACTTAATATACCTACCGGCAAGGTGGTTGCCATGTGCGGGAATAAAGACTTTTTGGGACCGAGCTTGCCGCTCGGTCGAACAGACCCTACTAGGACACGACTGGCAGCGTTTATGACGGGGTAGCT
>CM052212.1:21410684-21438041 GCA_028454225.1 Lasioglossum leucozonium
CATATAGGGGCTAAGTCGAAATGGAACGAAACCGGTTCAGTTCCTGACTAAGAATTAGACTAGGGGGCAGCACTATAATGGTCACAGCCAAAACCCGGCCATGAGCACTCTCCTATCCTCTCTGTTATTAATGCCTCATTATTAAATTGATGTCCGAGGTGTATCTGTATTTCTTCGAATTCTGTCGGGTTTTTTATTGTTTACAACTGGAGTTTGCAACTATAAATAATCGGAAAAAATTGAAATACCTCCATCATTGTAATTAATATTATATTTAATTCATATCAATTAAAGTTTGATATATTAGATCTATATATTAGTTGCATATTTTATACAAAACAGCGTTTTAATAAGGTAGGATAAGGTAGGAGCTCTTCATGACAAAATGAGGTAGGTGCTACTCCATGCTGAAGATAAGGTAGGGCTCTTCAGGAGAAAATGAGGTAGGTGCGTAATCCACACTAAAAAAAAGGTAGGGATCTCCGGAAGAAAATGAGGTTGGTTCTGTTCCATTCTAAAATTAGACTAGGGAGCAGCACTATAATGGGAACGGCCAAAACCGGGGCGTGAGCACTCTCATATCTCATATCCTCTCTATGCTGGCAGTCTTTAACAGAATCTCGTGGGTGGTGGTCTATTTACGTATTTACGTTTAACGATAAAAGTGACAGTCAAAATGTTTTTGTGACAAAACGTTCTGTATAATTTAATACCTACATGTGCATATATAATATGCAGAAAACTATTTTTTGTAAAAAGTTCTAATCATGACATGAATTATATAATGAAATTATAAAAACTTAAAGCTACAACGATTCAATATCTTCAAATTATAAACTAAAGATTAGCTTAAATGCACATAAATTGTTTCATAAAAAGAAAGTGAACTCGATATGACATTTCCAACAAGAATGTCACGTAAAATAAATAAATTTTCATACCATAACATAAATGTCTTTATGATATGTTTGTTAGCATTTACAATATTTATTACTTTAATTGCAACATATCACATCTTAAAATTTGGTAGTATTCAAAAACATTCTGTACATAATGCCATAAGCATTAATGACTTGAGTTTTTTTCATATCCAAACGTTAAATGTAGATTCTCTAATCGGAGATGTTACGAATCTTTCTTGTACATATTTTGGTTGTTTTAATATTTATCGATGTGGCAGCCAAGGAAACAAACTTTTAATATATATTTATCCGCCAAAAGTATATGTGGATATTTTAGAAAGACCTATAACAAGTCAGATGACCAAAGAATTTTATCAGATTTTGAGTACTATTATTTCAAGTAAATTTTATACACCAAATCCATACGAAGCATGTATATTCATACCATCAATTGATACATTAAATCAAAACAGATTAAAATTACATGAAGTTTCAAAAGCCTTAAAGGCATTACCATTGTAAGTTACTTTTTTATTTTTGGTTTAATCAATATGCTTATTGTAATTAATCTAAGATAATGTAAAGTATTTGCCAGAATTATGCTATGTGTAGTCATATCTACGCCTATATACCTAGTTAATACGCCTATAGTTAATCCTAACATATCTATCAGACCTAAGCCAGACCATAGTATAGTGATAAATATATTAATATCAATGATCATTATTATTGTAATGGTTTGATTAAAATTATGTGAATTACTGTAATTAAGATATGATAATTTCAAATAAATTAGAGTTTACGTTTATAATATATTAACAGAAACCAAATATTAAGTGTAAGTTCAAAAATGTTTCAAATACATGTACAGATATCACTATCTAATTAATACCCTATAATACATATCATGTATTTATCTACTTTCAGTAGTATCTATAATGTCTCATAGTTACATTAATAAATGTTGCATTTTTCAATTTCAGCTGGAATAATGGTGAGAATCATCTTATATTTAACATGGTTCCTGGAAGTGTACCAGATTACAATACAATGATTGATGTACCTATTGGAAAAGCAATGATCGCAGGTGCAGGAATGTCATCTTTATCATATAGATCTGGTTTTGACATTAGTTTACCAGTATATAGTCCCTTTGTAAACAATCTGAAACCTACTTTCAACAATACAAGGTAATCAATTATGTATGTATGGTCCAAATTTAATTTAATGGTGTTGAAAACAAACAAAATCAATACAGTCATTTCAGTATTACCTCTATGTATATTTGTGTAAATTGTATTAGACATATATATTATATACAGGATCATTTTGATAAGGAATCTAATTGAATGTTCACTAAAATAGAAAGAGATGCAAGTTCATCCAAGGTCATGGATTCTATGGAGTTAAAAAATTTAACTATCATGCTTTGGTATAAATAGCAACATATTTATTAACCTTTTTAGTAACTTTTCTTTTACAATCTCTAGAATAACTGGTTTATTTTCTCAAATTTTGTACAGTCTAAAACTGAACTAGTTTTTTTATTATTAAACATTGAATTGCCTATATATGTTTAAATGTTTATCAAATGTTTATTTCGATAGATTCTTCTCGATCGAAATTTAAGTATAAAAAGTAAATGATATCGGCGCAAGGTTCGATCATTTTTAAAAAACAACAAATGTGCAATTATTTAAACATGTTTCTTACGTTTCGATCCCTATGTGGATCTTTTTCAAAGAATCATTTTTGCGTCTGAAAATATGCAAAATAAAAATTAATAACGAATTAAATTTTTAAACAACAGCTGTGTAATTTCCTATGAAAATATCGGAAACAAAATAAAATACATACTTGCTGTATCAAAAACATGAACAGGACAAATTTATAAATTATTGAGTTACACTGAACACACTTAGGTCACATGTTGGCAGATGTGTAACTGAAACCATTTGCGTTCAAAAGCAAAGCAGAGACTATGACATATATATGGTTAACGTTCTATGATTGGTTAATCGATATCGATCAATGAGCAAACAGGCAAGAATTGGCGGCAAATTTGAAAACGCAATATACTTTAATATTGTATTGTAAAACACAATACTTAAACAATATAAAATACTATATAGAAATATGACACATAAACCTATGAAACTTTTACAATAATGAAAAATAAAAATATTTATTTTCAACACAATGCAAACCATGCTCTTGCAAACACCCAGCGTAAACCAGGTCCTTGCAAAAGCAAAATTTACATATGTGTATATAATGTAAATACTTAAATCAAATTATATATGTTTTGTGAAAATTCCAAAAACAAAACTTTTCTTTAATAAATTAGGTACAATCTGTGATAAATTGGAAACATCATCATAAAAACATTACTGTCTTAGTAATGTCGCGTAATAGTCATGAATCTTAGGTGTTTCATATCTAAGATTAACGCTTTGTTGTTTAATCATATGAATAGTTTCCAATATCATTTACTTTATATGTTTATTTCAATACTTGTTCTTTGCTTTCATGCAAGTGATAATGTTACAAATAATACATGAACTTGAGTATTCGATGTAATAACACATTAATAAACACGTTATTTCTCTGAAGTATGATAACTAACTTTTTGCTTCTGTAAGACATATCATTTTCTACACAGGCATGTCCAATTCGACGGCTGGCGAGCACAAGCTCTTGCCCAGTGATTTCGTGGGCCAAAATAATTTTTTAAAATGACACTATATTTTTTTACTCATAATATTGTAGTGGATATTGTACAACTGGATTAGGGCTGAGTCAACGTGACAAAATAAGTTAAAAATATAGAATATAATGTTTTCATTTTCAAGAAAATCGACTTTAAAAAACTGCTCAGTACACGTATACTCAATCAAATCTGAATTTAATGGATTTCACTATAGATTATGGACCATCTTTAGTATTGAGAACCACTGCTTTATATATAAACATTGTTGGTGTTATCATATTTTCTATTACTTTTGCATACTTTTTATAATCGTTGAACGAAGTTGTATGTTAGTTTCTGTGTTGTATGTGTGTACGTATATCGAGGATATTTTTAAAGTCGATTTTTTCGAAAACGAAGTTTCAAATAAAAAATTTCATTCTATATTTTCGACTTATTTTATTATGTGGAATCAAGTCCTCTTCTGTTGCACCACATGACACCCTGTATATACATACATAGCTATGCGACGATCACTTAATATTGGGTATTTATACATTGGGTTAAACTAATAATTAAAAAGATTAAACTAGCACCACGTCGAATTTGATGCTAATAGCTTAATGTTGACTTATGTCAAATTCAACTTTAAATAGTGTTGTGAAAACAGTTTGCTATAGAGTCAGCTATAAGAATATGGAATAAAAAATATAAAGTTACATTTAAATATTTTAATGTAACCTTCGCAGCACGCTTCATGGTTATCACAAAGGTACATAATTACAATCACGATATGTTTCCTGTGATGCCACAGAACTTTTATCTGGTATATTGTTTTGCATTTTCATTATTTACTGTTAAAGAAATAATTGCGTGTATATATTTCAAGTGGACATACATGTATAACTATGAGTGTAACAGAACATGTGGGACCCACTTCAAGAGCACATTGTACATTTAAAAACAATGGAAAATGTTCATATAAACGTGCTCTATCAGTTTTGGTTTATGAGACATAATGAATTTTGTAAACAGTGCAAATTGTTTATCCATAAACCGTAATAAATCACTATATTCCATAAGTAACAAATCGCATTGTTTAGAAATACAAGGGTCGAGAATAGAACAGAGGAATCATTCAGAGTGTAACTGAATCCATGAGAAGTGTACAGTTTATTTACATGCTCACCTTGAAATGTAAGGTAACCATTTTGAGCATTATATGTAAAGGTAATTTCGTAACACAAAATAAAAACAGAAAATAGATCCTACATGTTTTGTTATACCCTGGATGTATGTATACAGGATGAGGCACCTAATGCAAGTCACCTGAATAACTCGATTCCTATTGATAATAAAAAGAAAATGTGCCAGACGAAACTTGCGTGATTTCAAGGGTAGCATAATTCGATGTTAATAGTTTTTTTATAGGTGGGCGCGTAGAGGACATATGAAGGTCAACCCTGTTATTTAAATTAGAATAACATACTTTTATGTATTATTTAATATAGCATTTTAAAACGGATACATTGACCTATAACTCAAGGTCATTCAAAATGGTTGAAGGTCAATGGCGATGTAATATACTTTACTTTGAGGAACTGATCGAACTGATTAGGAACCATTGAATGTAAACAAACCCATTCCTGCACCTAGTAAATGTAAACTTGGCGGCTCAGGTTTCGAAAATGGGTTATACAAAAGCGGAGTGGTAGATTCTAATATCTTTCGAGTTTATGATGTGCCCAGTCAACAACGTCTGCCTCGAGCCCATATCGATCATAGCCTGCAATCATACGATACGAGCAGAATGCGGGCTCTATGGTGTCAGCATGATGCTCGAAGCACGCGATGCTCTGAATATGCCCTGATTTGGACAGCAGACCCTACCAGCAGAAATATAGGCTTATTCGGAAGTAGTAGTATTATGTTCTACCGGCAGAGTGTGCTGGCACAACTTGACGGCAGCAAGAGAGCAGAACGAAGGCACGTCGTGGCGCCATTATAGAGGGCAGGTCGGTTGCACTAATGTGGTGGTGTCGTAACCTTAGACCATATATACGATCTTAGGTATATATGATCTAAGGTCGGGACTCGCTTTTCCAGCCGAGTCGAGTACATACTCGCATAAAGCGAGTGGCTGGTAGTCGGGAACCGGATTTTCCTGAAACTTGCTGTATTTGAAGATGACTTATTCAATTGTAATTTAGCAAAGCAGTAGCGCGCGCTTCTCAAGATTTCCAGAGAAAAGTGCATTTAAAAATCGGTTTACGCGTTCATAAGGAGTTCACGTTAATCTATGAATAAGAACTGCATTGGCCGAGGGCACTGCGAGAAAAACTGATAATCAGTTGATCGCTGGTTCGAGTCTTGCTGTCGACACATTTTTTTTTATCTTTTTTTTCAGTTTTAATCCTACCATTTATTTGTTTAAATACAAACTGCATGTTTTCTATTTGTGGGTATTGACGAAAAATCAAACATAAAAAGACTACAGAGCTCATCTGCAGGCCTAGTCGAGATTTTATGACGTTACGACCTTAGACCATATATACCTAAGATCGTATATATGGTCTAAGATTACGACACCACCACATTAGTGCAACCGACCTGCCCTCTATAACGACGCCACGGCGTGCCTTCGTTCTGCCCTCTTGCTGCCCTCAAGTTGTGCCAGCACACTCTGCCGGCAGGGACATAGGCTTATTCGGAAGTAGAAGTATTATGTTCTGCCGGCAGCACTGCTGTCCAAATCAAAGCAGAATCAAAGCATTTTGCTTACTGGGTGTATGTGTTACGGGCAATGTGTCTAAGATGGGCAGGTCGGACAATGTGCATAATGAGCAGGTATTTTACGAATTGCCCGGATATTTTATACAATGTCCACGAGTCTCTGAGCAGAGTGTATATCAGAATAGAAGATATCACATAGCGGTAGGCAGAGTAGAAGCGATAACAGCTTAAGATAAAAGAATGTTAGTTATTGGTAGAATACAAGCGATAAAACGTAAACATCAAAGAATGTCAAGTATAGATTCAACACACTGCCCAGAGCAGGGCCAGGATTTAAACACTCGCGACGGCCAGTTTTCGAGGGCTACGCCTTCTTTACCCGACCGCGCGTCTCGCTCCCCGCGGCGGCCGTAGTTTTCAAGGCAGCTCAGGCTCGTACCGCATAGACAATATTCGTGGCGCATTAGGGCGACACCCGTATCAACAGGTTTCCATTACCGTTGAGGTATTAATGTCAATGCGTTTTTTTTTATCAGTGGTATCCCTAGTAGGCCTATTCCACTATGTCGTACAATAATTTCGGACAACAGCTGTAGAAAATCAATTAAAAAAATAACAAATTTCGCGATCCGAATATTCTCAATGTTCGGATCAACTTATTTGTGCGAATGCTCATTTTCCAAAATGCGCTACATTAAATCAGAACACCGCTCATCCTTAAGTGATTCTTCGTTCGCATCTGCGATGCGAACAGTTACGTCTAAACTTCCCGTAGATCTTAACAATTTGCCAGGCACGTCTAAACGTGCGCAAAAATCAAGTTCTTCCAGCCTTTAATAAAATTTTGACAGTACAAGTAAAAACTTTTTAAAAGTTTACCTAAATTTATTTTTTTAATTGATTTTCTACAGCTATTGTCCGAAATTATTGTGCGATATAGTGGAATAGGCCTACTGGGGATACCACTGATAAAAAAAACGCATTGATAATAGTACCTCAACGGTAATGTGGAAACCTATTGGTACGGGTGTCGCCCTAATGCGCCACGAATATCGTCTATGCTGCATGGTACAAGCCTGAGCTGCCTCGAGAACTACGGCCGCCGCGGGGAGCGAGACGCGCGGCCGGGTAAAGGAGGCGTAGCCCTCGAAAACTGGCCGTCGCGAGTGTTTAAATCTTGGCCCTGGCCCAGAGTATCG
The DNA here is from genome assembly GCA_028454225.1 of Lasioglossum leucozonium. NCBI lineage: Eukaryota > Metazoa > Arthropoda > Insecta > Hymenoptera > Halictidae > Lasioglossum > Lasioglossum leucozonium. The sequence goes on from CM052212.1 coordinate 21,418,208, forward strand.
TGGACATTGTATAAAATATCTGGGCAATTCGTAAAATACCTGCTCATTATACACATTGCCCGATCTACCTGGGCATTCTGTAGAATACCCGTCTTAGACACATGGCCCGTAACATATGCACGTAAAGTGCCCACTAAAGCTATGTTTTGTTTGAAGGATCACCTTCCCTTCTGGAAGGACTAGGGTGCGAAAATTAGTTAGTAGTTCTTTGAACGAGGTGACAATTTATTATGAAAACTAGAGTGGGATTCAACTGAGTTCTCAATGACAACTAAAAAAAGAATGCTATGGATGGCGAACTAGAAGAGACTAACTCTGGACAACTACGACCCCAGATTGACGGAAGATGGGCGGATCCAATGACTTGGTGCTTGAGGCGAACCTAAGGAATCATCAGGGCCGAACAGGGTCTTGCGACCGATACTTGGGATTTTCCCAACATCTAGAAAATATTCACCAAAGCTTCAAGCACCTAGCCGCACCGAGCCTAATGGGCGAACGATTTTAAGTGTTTTATGACGGGGGACAGCACCAAGGGGAATCGAGCAAGGGCAATCGCCGTGAAAGTGACTGGCGTTGACAGGCCGAACGCCGTAGTCGAATCCCGAAAAGTCACATACCTGGGCCATGTGTTATATTGATGGTCCCTGCCATAGAACGTTGCTTGGCGCAGGCCGCTACAGCAGATATCGCAAAATTGTAAGAGAAGCAATGCGTTTGTATGCTGAAATATTTCCCGAACTTACTACATCTTCACGGTTTGTCTTAGCTAACATTATCAGAGCTTTTCAAAAACCTGAAAGTGTAAATAAGAAAAAAACGTAAACGATCTAAAACAGCAACCAATAAAAGAAATACAGAAAACATTTCAACAGCTGTCAATTAAAACCCGCATGTTAGTACAAGACAACTGGCATGCGTAAGTAACATTAGTCAACAAATTGTTCTACGAATATTTGAATGAATTTCACTCTTCTCATGTTTCACTTCATCAAGAACTACACGCGAATGATTTCCAAAATCGTGTAATCTGTATCTAATCGTGTATCTTTAGATATTTATTTATAGGTAGAGTTAAAGCAACAAGTGTATAATGAGATACCAACAACCAGAGAAAAGATGAAGCAGCATGTAACAAGAGCTTGCTCCATGATCAAACCATATAAAACTCAACATACCGTGTTATCTTTATCGCAATGCTTTAGAGCATACATCAATACTTAAGGTCATCATTTTTCATTATTAGGTAAGTAAATCACAGAAGTGTTCAATCAGTACCTCAAAGTAATATTTTTCATCGCTGTTGACCTTCAATGATCTTAAATGACTTTGAGTCGTAGGTCAATGTACGCGTCTTAAAGCGACTTATCATATAGTATATGGAAAAGTATATTATTGTGGATAGGCAATAAACGATCTCGGCGTGAGAGCAAAAGTGTCTTTATTCAACTGTCAGGATCTTACGACTCTTCGCGGTGTGTCTACATCAACGACTCGCGGCTAACTCCCCGAACACCAATTTTTGACTCTCTGATGAATTTGTCACGGGGCTTTCCTTTAGGCCATCCACGCCTGACCCGCGTGGCGACGAACCGATGGGTCCGCTTCAAGTGCTCTTCAGCTAGTCCCCTAATTTACGGCGGTCTCAGATTGCTATTGAGGACTTTTGGAAAAACTCTACTACACATGCGATGACAAGAGATCTGAAAATTGTTCACTCAAAAATAGCTTCGTCGAACGAGAGTCGTAAATTACATTGGCCGTTTGCACGAAAGAACAACGCTCCTTTGTGCGTACGACCGGGCGCTACATTATTCTAATTTAAAAAACAGAATTGACCTTCATATGTCCTCTATGCGTCCACCTAGAAAAACTTTATTAACATGGAATTATGCCACTCTTCGAACCACGAAGATTTCGTCTGACACTTTTTTCTATTACCAACAGCAACAGAGTTATTCAAGTGGCTTACTTTTGGTGCCTCACCCTGTATACTGTACTATACATATACATAACAGCGTTTCTCAAACTGTTGTATGTACATGTACTACTAATGGTACATTATGTTATTTTTGGTGGTATGTTCAATTTTTACACAAAATGGTTTGTTTATTGTTTAATATAAACACTTATTCGGTATGGTCAACGACCATTGCCTCGCTGAAAATACCGGTTCTCGTTCGATCACCGAAGTTAAACGGCGTAGGGCGGGGGACGCACTAGGATGGGTGACCGCTCGGTAAAAAGCCGGGAAGTGGCCCTCTGGGTGCGTTTCACGTGTATTGGCAAAATAGATGGTTCGGAACCCACCTTAATAAAAAGTAGGTCCCGCTTGAAATTAGGCGATAGTTGAGGATTGGTAAAGGGAGAGGTGGTGGAATGGATTTGAAACCCTGAGGGGACCAAATATCATTACATACATACACTTATTCGGTATGTATTGATGTTTAATCGGGAAATTCTTTCATGGTGGCATATGTACCAAAATATATGTATTTTTTGATTCTTATTGGTACAAAGTTTAAAAAAGTTTGAGAATCCCTGTAATAATTTCTTGCTCGTGCTTCGTTTGCATTCGTGTACCGAAAATTAATTCGAACGGCGTCATCCCGATACTACGTTGGAAAGTATTCGATACTTGATACATCGCTGTACCCTGTCTGTACCATTGTTCGGGATTATCTAATGATAGTTTCGTAAGGACCGGGATTATTGTACGAATCGTCCTCTCTATCTGCCCGTTCCCTCGTGGAACTCCAGTCGTAATTAAAACGCCGTTCCCCTATCTGAGATAATACGCTCTGGGCTACCGAATATCTTTTGTTGCGCCGTCAACTTATCGATGACTTCCTTTGTGCTAACCGTTTTGGTTGGGTATAACCATGTGAATTTTGAAAAGCTATCTATTACGACAAAAATATACTTATAAAATTTACCGGTCGCAGTCATCGGTCCTACGTGGTCGATGTGGAAGGTGCTTAATGGTTTCTCACCTTTCGGTAACGGCATTAGTTCTCCTTCCCTTTTCCCTGATTTCTTTTCTGCTATTATACACGGGATGCAACAACTAACGAAGTTTTCAATTTTTTCTTCTAATCGCGGTATGTAATAGTCCGCCTCTATGCTTTCTTTCATTTTCCTAACGCCAAAGTGGCCGTTCTCGTGCGCGTTTCTGAGAATCTCAACATACAAACTGCTTGGAACTACTAATAATTTTTTATTATCTTTATGTTTCATTAGAACTTCGTTTTCTAGAAAATAATCTTCGTACGGTTCTGATTTTAATATGCATCTAATCGCGTGCAGTCTTTCATCTTCTACCTGTTTCTTTTTTATCATCGCTTGTAATTAATTTCTTATTACTAGCGTCGGATATCTGCTTAGTGCGTCTACGTGTTTGAGTCTAACCCCATTCCTGTGTTCTATACTATAATCGTATTCGTCGAGACTTAAAGCCCATCGTGGAATTTTCGGCGATAAGTCCTTTTTCGTTAAGGTTTTCTTGAACGCCTCGCAATCGATGACAATCTTGAAGTTAATCCATAACAGGTATACGCGTAGTTTCTTTACCGCGTTAACTATCGCTAGCGCTTCTAGTTCATACGAATGCAGTTTCTTTTCAGCATCTGTTGTTTTTTTGCTATAAAAGTAAACCGGATGAAATTTGTCGTCTACTACGGATTTCTGCAACAGTATAGCACCGTACCCGTCTTTGCTCGCGTCGGTGTGCAATTCAGTCATAGCCTTCGGGCCATAAATGTGTAAAACTGGTTTTGCTGCAAGTAACGATTTTAATTTATGAAATGCTTCTCTTTGACTGTTTCCCCATTCAAACACTTGTTCTTTCTTAATTAGGTATGATAATGGTTGTGCTATTCTAGAAAAGTTGTAAATAAACCTTCGAAAATACCCCGTAAGACCCAAAAAACTTTGAATCCCCTTTTTATCTTTTGGCGTTGGAAATTTTTCTACCGCCCGAATTTTTACCTGCCCAGGGTATACATAGCCATTTTCTACTTCCTGCCCTAGGTACTCGATTCGCGTCTTTAAAAATTGGCATTTTTGCCAGTTAATATTCAACACCTTTTCCTTTGCCACTTTTAGGGTTTCTAATAAATTCTGAAAGGCTTGTTCATCGTTTTCTTTCTTTCTATCTAAATCTCAAGAAACTCGCGGGACTAACAGATAGACCGAATGGTGTTTTTAAAAATTCATACTGCCCTTCCGGAGTAACAAACGATGTATATTTTCGGCACTTTATCGCGATCGGCACGTGGAGGAACCCGTTCTTCAAATCGAGTACTGAAAAGACTCGCGCTGTTCTTAATTCGTCTATTTTGTCATCTATAAGTGGCATCGGAAAATTATCTCTTCTAATATGTTTGTTTAATGGTCGATAGTCTATACATACCCTATATGTACCATTTTTTTTTGGTACTATTACCACCGGACTCGCGTACTCGCTTCTGCTCGGTTAAATAATGCCTTCTCTCAGCCATTCGTCAATTTGCTTATTTAAGATCTCTTTTTCTCTGGGTGTCAGTCTGCGCGGTTTTGAACTAACCGGTGCATTAACCGTTAACGATATTATAGTTTCCACATTCGTTTGTACTCTCGTTGCAGGTTGATAATATTTCACTACAGTCTCTAATCTGTCCCTAAAACTACTCTTAACATCTAATTCAATACTGTCACTGCACAATATATTTGCGAGGTCGACGTACTCACTGTCACCGTTGATTTTTACACTTGTCTCGCGTTGATCGTTTTCCTCCTTCTCCTGATCGTTGGCGACGTCCGTCGCTGTTGTGGCTTCTGCTGGTATCTTCTTAATAGCGGTTATTTCTCCTTGCGTCAACTGTAGCTTTACCTTCGCCAAAAAGTCTTGACCCAGGATGACTTCGTATGGAATGGTGTTTGTTGGTACGATGAAAAAATTGATGTTATATGGTTCCTCGTCTATGATGATTTCGGTGTAATGTGTGCCCAATACTTTTGTGACTGCATTACCCGCTCCTGTGATGCTGGTCAATGTCACCTTAAGCGGATCGTTGCTTATTTCTTCGTGCCTTGTTGCTGCCATCAATGAGAGTTCGCTTCCTGAATCTATCAATGCAGAGCATATTACGTCATTTATATGGACTTTGCGTGTTGTTTTCGATGTGGAAATGTAACTTACACTTGCCGTGTTGACCTTGCTTGGCGCATTGAAACAGCGATTGGCGATGTGTCCAAACTCATTGCATCGAAAACACTTCGGACCCTTACCGCGTTCCGGACAATCCCTCGCTTCGTGGTCTTGTGCCCCGCATGTATTGCAGCGTAATTTCTTCGTGACGTTGCTCGATGTGGCTGTCGTTATTTGTCGTTGGTTGTGCCCGTCTTTCCTTCCCATTACTTTTTCTCTTTGTCTCAGCTGTGCTTTGCTCTCAGATTTTTCTCTCATACGGTCATAGATGTCCAGATTTAATTTTAACTGCTCTATTGTATCGGCCTGATATAATATCACCTTGTTTTGTTCTTTATCTTGTATGCCATCTATAATGTGCTCGATCAATGCGCTGTCCTCCAGATCGCCCTCGCTTACAATCTCCATCATTGCGTACACATACTGCCACCCTGTTTCTTCCTTTGCGTTAGTTGTGTATGAATTCGTGCGCTGTTTGTTGCTGTTCTAAATTCTTTTTCGAGTTGATTTTTTAGACTGTTACATGATGTAATTCCCCTTTTCGAAGTTATAAATTGTTTGGCTGATCCTGTTAACATTCTTTTTGCGTAAATAAATTTCTGAATGTCGTTCCATTGCAACAGTGTACTCATTTCTTCGAATTCGCAAATCCATTTTTTCACCGTCAGTCTGTCATCTCCCGTGAAGTACGATAGTGACTCTTCTACATCTCGAATTGTAAATATGCTGGCCTGGATCCTTGTATCGATTGGTTCGTTCCGATGCTCTTTGCGTACAATGTTCTCATCTTCCGATTCGGAAGATTCTTCTTCATCGGTGTCGTCGTTTTTCCCATGCCTTAGATATGTTCTCAGTCTTTTTCGCAACTCTGCCTTTTTCCCTGTCGTTTTTAGATTTAATTCCTCTAATTTATTCCTCAATTCCTTTACTTTCATCTTCTCGATATCAGTCTCTCGGAAGTCCGCCTTGTCGTCTGCTTCCCTTTCCGTTTTCTCGATGATAGTATGGTCCAGCTCATTTTCTTCACCTTGCGGATCTTCGTGGCTGCGATACACCTTCGCCATTTTAATCGTAGCTTACGCGTTTTAAGTTTACCCTGTTGTTCATCATAAACCAGTACTTTTACTTTTCACTGTCACTTTTCTTTCCGATTTGCAACTAAACTTCAGTGTTCACTTTGGCACAAGTTCAACAACTTTAGTACAACAACTATTTGACTTTCACTTTGCTCATTCAATCCCGGCTGAGCCCCTAAATGTAGGATTTGACAGTGCAAACTCAATACCGATTAAAATAGTTTATTAAAAATATATTGTTTATTAAAACAAAATGAATAAAACAAAATGGCTAAAACAAAATAAACAGAATTCTACAATTGTACGTTAAACTCGACCACGTTCTCATTCGCTATCGTATCGTACTCTGCCCTCCGTCCAAACATTCACGCGCTTTTAACTTCATCCTCGGTCATTCTCTCCTTGTTTAACATTCATACTAGCTCACTCTCACGTTTCTTCTCATTCTCCCGGTCCAGTCGTTCAGTTCCAGCCATTCTTCATTCGCACCACTTGAAATTGTTTTAACCTAGTCACACTTTTCCCAAACATCTTGTCCAGTCGCACGCGAACACAGTCATTCATTCATACCCTGTTCCGTCGCGGAACCATGACAGCCTCGAAAGGTCCGTCGAAAACAACTTTATGGTACGGACAACCATCTGCGAGCTTTTAGTTTCCTTCGTTTACACATTTCTTTCAACATCGAGCCATTATTTTTTTCTTTAGCAGACCGGTCTGCACCCAACATGCAGTAGTTAGCAGTAAAGTCATTTAAAAAGTCCAGGAAGATTGCACATCAATACATTAACCCTCGCAGGTACGATAACCGTACCATAAAGTTCCAGGTCAAAGAGACACGTGGTGACCAGCCGCGTCACTCCCATCGTAAACCCAACGCGCTCCGGGCGCATCGGAGGGAGTGACAATACGGGGTATACGTCCCAAATTAAGCAAGAAGTAAAAACCGCCCTACGAGGACCCACTCTGGTCAAGGAGTATATGAAATTCATGAAGAGTGGGGAGCCAGGTTAGCGAGGGCGGAAGGAGACGCGTCAGAAGACATTTCGACATCGTTCTGTGTACATCGTAGCTAACATTACGTCTTATAACCCAGTTATTTTTTAAATAAATTTCAACATTATATCGTGTACACCAGTTTCTATTAAGCTCCGTTCGAAACCTTTAAGTCACAACGCGCACCAGTCAGCTCTCCTGCCGATCCCTTTGCCCAAGATTAATTTGGCGGGCAAACTGTCGTGACCCATCGCGAATTCGTACACGACAAATCATACCCTTATCCTAGACTAACAATAATACAGCAGATAGGTGGGTGGTCGCCGCCTTACCCGATCCTACATGAATGTGTTCAAAATGCTGGCTCTTGGAGTTTAAACATAATGTTTGTAATCTGTTTCGTAAAGAAAATTCCTACACTCTGCCATCCTATGTTGACTCCACAATTAATGTTTCTCACAAAAAGAACCACGTTTTAGTGTTTACATTAATCAAAATCCATTTTAGCTTACCTCATTTGTAAGCCAACACATTATTATACAAGATTGCATTTATCTGATGATAATCTTGAAAAAAATATCACAATAATTACTTCATTAAAGTAAACATTTTTCTCGTATCATTAGAAACAACAAAAATATTTCAGGTAAAAATGTTGAGTAACTCACAATGTATACATATTGAACATGTGTAAATATTGACCTTATTCAATTCTGTTTTAATTGTATATGTTTCTTTTAGGATCTGGTTAACCATTTCATCGCAAATTAATGTTAATTCTGCCTTTAAACAAGATTTATTAGAAATAAAATCTATCTCACCAAAAGATATTTTGATATTAGGTCCATGCCTACATTATAATTCTGTAAATACTACAGTACGATGTGTTGGAGAAGATTTATATAAATATCCAAACGTTCTTCAAGTATGTTGAATAATCAAAGTATACGAATAGGGTGATTCACCTAAATAGACCACATAAATAACTTATCAACTATTTTTGTTATATGGAAAAATATTTTAAGCAAAAATTATATAATACCAACAGAAACATACAATGTAACAATTACTTTTTTACTTGTTTATGGAGATATTTAAGTAACAGGAATAAATATGGATTATTTGAGTAGATATTTATAACAGGTGTAGCTTATAATAACCCTGCAGTTGAAAAGAGCGTTGAATATTTAGTAAAATTTATTTGACTACATGAGTCCAAAAACTAACAATTATTGAAATGTTCTTCTCAAGTGAATATTAAACTTTTACAAATGCAATATCCATGCAACCTTTATATTGTATCATTTGGAGCATATACATAACGTTTCACTGTCATTCACTCTTTGCATTTATTAATCGATTACAAACTTGCACAGGGTGTAAAATTTTAGGCGAATCACAATATATTTTATAAAATCTCGTTATGAAAACAAAATTGTTTCTTAGGTTTTATTACATCGAAGTTTTTCATTTTAGACTGCAACATTTTGTCTCGTTCTTCGTGGAGCAAGACTGGGTCAGAGTACACTTCTAGATTGTATGGCAGCAGGAAGTATACCTGTAATTATAGCTGATTCTCTTGTAATGCCATTTTATGAAGTAATTGATTGGACCAGGTACACGTTAATCATATTACATTAATTGCTATACATGTGCAATAAAAGAAAAAATCTTATATTATTATGAAGATTGAGTAAACGGTACATTTTTTATGTAGAGCTGCTATATTTGTATCAGAAGCAGATATATTATCAATAATATCAGTTTTGAAAAAAGTATCTCTACAACGAATTATAGAACTTCAAGAACAAGGAACATGGCTTTATCAAAAATACTTTAAATCAATGGAAAAGATAACAGAAACAACATTAGAAATACTTGCGGATCGTGTATTTCCATATTTAGCTAGGGATTATATATTTTGGAATGTACCTCCTCATAAAGAAAGTATAAGCATATTAATTAGTACAATAGCATCAGATTTTATGGAAATAATGATATTTTTGATATTTATATAGGACATTATATCGCCGCTTTCTTTACCGGTCACTGCACCAAAAACTCGAGGATTTACCGCTGTAATTTTGACTTACGATAGATTGGAATTATTATTCCTTTTGATTAATAAACTTGTTAAAGTTCCAAGTTTGTCTAAAGTGCTAGTTATATGGAATAATCAACATAAAGATCCACCGCCTTGTAAGTGTGGCTTACTTATATCATATTTTTGTGTTACACATGTAAACAGCAAGATAACACATAAAACAACATATATTGCAGCATCTAAGTGGCCAAAACTGAGCAAACCATTAAAAGTTATACAAACAAAGGAAAATAAATTATCTAACAGATTTTATCCATATAATGAAATTGAAACTGAAGCCGTTTTATCAATAGATGATGATATTATCATGTTGACAGCAGACGAAGTAGAATTTGCTTATGAGGTTGTTCCCCATTACACATACATATGTATATATAGTATAAGACATAATATAAGCGTTGAGCGTTCGATGTCAAACCGTTTCGTGTGTAAATAGGTGTCTGGCCATCGCTCTGCATTGTCACATAAAGTCACACTCAATATTACCAATTCTTTAAGTGATTGATCGAAATTGGATGTTTGAAACTATTATACAAGGTGAATGTAATTAAAAATATGCAACATCTTATTTTCATTTATGCTTACAAAATACAGAATATTTTACGAAAATAGGAACGTAACGCAAAGTTTACAGTTGTGTATTTTAACATTTTTTTCGAACTATGGTTTCGAATTTATATTTTGCCTATTTTCCTCTACATTTTTTTTAATGCATCTAACCTGTGTCATACTGGCTAAATTAAATTTTGTATATTTTCTGGTTTAATGTTACAGTAAGGAGCATAACTAAACCAATAACCACAGGTTTTATGTAAATCATTATTTACTCCTAGGAATATAGAAGAATAACAAAAAATCAACATTATAATGTTTCAATGTTTCAATAATTAAATAAATCAACATTTTTATCATAGTTAGAGGTAACTGACGAAATTTTTTTCAATAATTAATGTCTCCTCGTTTAGCAATAACAAAAGAAATAGATTGACTCGGTTTTGCACCGGTCCGTAAAAAAAATATTTACTTGGAATGTTCTAGTCGTATGTTTACATCTAGCACCTTAGTATGTATGTTTACAAAATATTTTACATCTTAACACTCAATTCTTTGCAATCAATCAAACGGAAAAGCACGCAAGTGAAGTAAGAATAAATATGAAATCAATTGCTCCAAATTGTTTAAAAAAAAATCATTTCTCTTTTGAATAACGGCTCGTCAACGCGTAAGACGGCGAAAAATTGCAGTGTTAGTCAATCGACGGTGCAGAGAATAAGAAAAAAATACTGTAAAGCTATATTATTAAATGTTGGAGGAAGACGAAGGTTCTAAATGGCGTAACAGAAATGCATCAAATGAATCTTACACGTTGAATTTTATTTATACCATTTTTCTGGGTTGAAGGTCATTTGAAGGTCATATTGTGTTACATGCATGAATTCATTATTTTGTCAACTACAACATTACGTTAACGAAAATATATCATTCCATTTAAAAAAACATCGATAACCTTGAAATCTCATAAAAATTACCTTGAAATTTTTTTTCCCTTACACCGTTATATGTGGCCCTTCAAGCAGTGTAACTTTGTCCTACAAAGTTTTTTTGTACATACAACGAAAAGTAACGGAGATATTTAGGTGTCCTGCTTTATCGAATTCACCCTGCATAGTCTCTTTTATAGCTGTCATTAGATGTTTTGCAGTGTCAGATGTCCACTACCAGGACCGTCCATTAAATTCAAAACTGTTTGTTTCTATCTCATCAGACCAAACGATTCTTTTTCAATCCTCTATGGTCCATTCATTTGGTACGTTCATTTTTCCATTTTTTTCGTAATTTAATATTTTTATTTGAAAATGCTAGTTTGTATACCTTTTATTTTGCTTTTATTATAATTATTTTAATGGCAAAGAGTCCATTCACTACCATTCACACGAACTTCTTTTGCTGCGATCTTCGGTGTTCTATCAGAAACCATTTGTGGCCTACCATTTCTTACAGAATTTGACGCAAGACCATAAGTTCTTTTTATTTTTGCAACTACTCCATAGCTTACATCCGATTTTAATGCAGTCTGTCGAAATGCAAAATCTTTATCATATAAAGAAATAGTACTGCCTTTCTTCTCTTCACTAAGCAGTTTCATTTTAGATTTCTCGACTGAATCAACTTATAAAATGAAAAATAGTCGTGCAAGCGTCTCGTACGCTAGTACACAATTAGTACTAATTAACAATTTCATTCCCTCATCACCTATTTGATTGTTCGTCTGTGTCTGATAAAACGTGCAAAACCCTAAGCGTTACATTAAGTGCCTATTTTTGTAAAATATTCCATATATTGTAAACATAAATGGAAATGAGTTGTTACATATTGTTAATTATATTATCTGTCAACGACCATTGCCTCGCTGAAAATACCGGTTCTCGTTCGATCACCGAAGTTAAACGGCGTAGGACGGGGTCCGCACCTAGGATGGGTGACCGCTCGGTAAAAAGCCGGGAAGTGACTGACCCTCTGGGTGCGTTTCACATGTTGTTGGCAAAATAGGTGGTTCGGAACCCACCTTAATAAAAAGTAGGTCCCGCTGAAATTGGAAATTAGGCGATAGTTGAGGATTGGTAAAGGGAGAGGTGGTAGAATGGATTTGAAACCCTGAGGGGACCAAATATCATTACATACATACATACAATTATATTATCTAAATCCTGACCAACCAATTAAAGAATTGGTAGTATTATCTTAATTTTTATAAGGCAATAAGTGGGTGTATACACTTTTCTTCGTCAGTTTACACGTATGTTTTAATGAAATTTCACTTTCAACCAAATTGGTAATAAGGAAAACCATGAGGAAGTTTTCGAGCATTTTAGTTTTGTATTAATATATTTTTAGTATCTACATTTGCGAATAATGAAAATATTTGGGTATTCTCTTTCATGTACCTCATTGTAAATAATATTTAGATCAAATTTCGAAATAAAGTTTGAATTAATTGTAGGTATGGAGGGAATTCCCAGATCGAATTGTTGGATTTCCATCCCGAATTCACATGTGGGATAATAGCACCAATTGTTGGAAATATGAAAGTGAATGGACCAATAGTATCTCTATGGTCTTAACTGGAGCTGCATTTCACCATAAAGTAATATACATGTGATTCATTATTAAAAGAATTTAGTGTGCAATTAAATTTTATTTCAGATCCCTAAATGACAGTCCGTCTAGTCGGAACGTAATAGTCCCTATTTGAAAAAATCCATTCTGTTGCAAATTTCCTGTTATTTCCTGATATACCGAAATACATATAAATATCTCAACAAAGTATAAGCATAATCATTCGAATTTTATTCTTATAATATATTCGAAATTATATTAATATATTGTTATTTCAGTATTGGAGTTATATGTATACAACCGCTATGCCAGGTGATATAAAAGAATGGGTTGATGAACATATGAATTGTGAAGACATAGCTATGAACTTTTTGGTAGCTAATATCACAGGGAAACCACCAATAAAAGTATACATAATAAAATTTCACAAAAAATTCATTATAAATTATTGTTGACACATTGGTACGTTTATTTTTTCTGTCGTAGGTAACACCAAAGAAAAAGTTTCGATGTCCAGAATGTACGAATACTGAAATGCTTTCAGCAGACTTAACACACATGGTAGAACGCACACAATGTATCAATAGATTCTCTTCAATTTATGGATCAATGCCATTAGGATCAGCTGAATTCCGAGCAGATCCAGTCTTATTTAAAGATGTATTTCCTGAAAAGCTCAAACGATTTAATGACATTGGAAGTTTATAAATATTTTCTTATTTTCATGTTATTTGTTATATATTAGAAAAATTTTGGTATTAAAATTGTGTGAATGTTTATGTATATTTACAAAGATTACCGGACTATCCAATGCAAAATACAATACTAAAACTACAGTACTATACAATACGATTTCACATAGAAGAACAATGGTCAAATTCGTGAAAAACTGTTCGTATCAGAACAATGATTTCTGCCTATACTTGTGCGTTTGTGGGTATTGGTGGTTGATCGCCAATCATTTCAGAAATTGCGATGCAATATTGCAAGAAAAGTCTGTTATAAACTATAACCCAATTAAAAATGATTGAATTGTTTGCGAGAAATAATAACGAATTAATTTCGACAGAAAATGTCAGAATTTTTTCTGGTTCATATTGAGGACTCGTTTACACATTACATAGTATTTCTTCCCTTTCCTATATATTTTTTAATTTTTGCACATTCGTCATAATTCTTTTTATTAAATTTAATATTACTTTTATAATTAATTTTTATTATTCCAGTTATGGTCTTAAAGCTATGGTTAACGTTTAACTGCTAACGACTTATGATCTATGGTGCGCGGTCTAACGACATATTATCTACAGTTCGCTGTCGTAATTATTAACGGCTTACAGCTATGGTTCGCGGTCTAACGGGTTAAAGCTATGGTAGTGGCGAAGGACCTACGGTTCCTAAGCGACGGCGGAGGCCTGGCTGACGGCGCGGATGACGGAAGAGACAATGCTCGCGGCTGAGCGTGAGGAACTCCCGGTGCTTCCGACATGGCCCAGAGTGAACCCGGATGCTTTCGCGTCTCGGGGAGCGGTGTCGGAGACTTCCGTCTCTCGAAGGAAGGAACTCCCGGTGTCTTGCGACGCTCGGGCAGCGGACGATGAATCGGGTGCAGGATAGGTAGTGCGGTACTGCGCGGTATCGGTGACATTCGTGGAGTAGTCACTAGTATTTCACAGCTCGGACTGGTACTCTGGCGTTGGCCATTATACTTATACGTTGCGAGTGATAAGGCGCCGTGGCATATTCGCAAACGGGCTTGGGTGGTAGGCGCAGCGCTCAGAGGGGATTTGTTTCGCGACAGTGGCGTTACCGTCACAACATGCAAAGAAAAAACTTGTTCATACTGTTGAGATTCATAACATGTCCAAAAACTATCGAAATCAGAGAGTAGGTAGCTATTCTGCAGTTTCACCTAATTTTTATTTAAATAATACCATCGTTTATTTTATTTTGATTTCATACAACTTTTACATAACTTTTGGTAAAAAATATTGTGAACATATTATAATAGTGAGTGGATAGGAGTAATAACACAGGATATCTGTACTACTTATAATGTTCACAGATGATGAAGAGTTTCATAGAGAAAGCGAGGCACTTGTCTAATTATGTCTCAAAAATATGTAGACTACCTACTTTTTTAATAAGGCAGCTTGTTCCTTATGCAGCATTAGAAGTTAATAACCGCATAGATAGAATAAGAATTATAAACCATTTATAAGACCACAGATATTCCGTGCCATCTTTTATGTCATTAAATAGTGGCAATTAGACTACAGATTTTATGCATTTATGGCAAGAAAACATAAGTGGAAAACAAGACAGTAAAGGCATGAAAAGAATTTTAAAATATTGTTACCTTCTTTTAAATGACTAAGATTATTGAAGAGAGAAATACATTTTTGTCTGACTTTCACTTTCTATTTTCGATATAGACAATTTTTATTTTTCATAAAGATCCGCAATCTAGTGATAATCTTACATTTTGAAATGTCACAAAACACCTATAACTGGTAGTAACACTATACGATGTTTCATTTAACGTGTAATTATTTTGTAGTATCCCTTCTTTTTAGGTATGTTACAAATGTTAGCTTACAAGGACACTTTACTCTACAAAATTCTATATAAAATCATTGTTTGGGCAGTATTGCTTTGTTTTTTTTACATATTACTAATAATGAACATACTAAAAAAAATTGCATGTATTCATGCACTATTCTTAAAGGTCAATATCTCTGTTAATTTTGAAACATATTCCTTCCACAACTGCTTTTTTACCCACTTCGTGAGATGACAAGTTGGACATATGGCTCTAAAAAAGTTTGAATATATTAATCATGTTTATCTAATTTTTCAAAATACAAGACACTTACTACTGCTGATTGTTCAGTCGAATTCATATAACCTATTATCATTGAGTTAGTTGAATGACTCCACAGAAGGTCACCTAATCCTTCCTGTGGTGCATATCGAAGGGCAATGACACCTCCAAGTTTTTGTTCAAGTCCACATAAAAATTTTGAATCTGAAAAATAAATAAATTTGACTGTTACATACCAAGCCATTCTAGTGATTATTTGAAAACAAATGAAACTTGTCATATTAACTGAAAACAGCAAAGTAGTTACGAGACTTCACCGATAAAATTGACTTTCATGGCGTGATGTAAACTAGTGGTTGGACAGGAACTATCTGAAATAGCTTCTGCAATTGTACGTGCTAACGAAGTACGAATTAAATGTTCTCCACAGCCAGATGTGCTTGTTCCTACTGAATATTTGTCCTTAAATGCCCAAGTACCACAACCCCACACTCCAGCCTTAAAGTTATTTAATAGTATTATTCCTAATCCTTATATAATACAATACAATGTTCACAAATAGGTTACATAAAGAGTAAACTAAAAAGATATAGTACTTGTCCCACTCTTCCTGGATATTTTAAAATGATGCCACCGCTCGAACAGGCAGCAGCAATATTTCCTTCTTTATCAACGCATATTGCACCAACTGTGTCCATCCTCTTTCTAGCACACTATTAAATTATTACAAAATTATGAGCACAACAAGTAAGCAAAAGTACAATGAAAGAAATTGCTTACCTTCTGAATTTCTACTTCAGAATCTTCTACTTTTCTTTTGTAATGCTTATATATTTTTTGGGCTTTCACTAAAAGTTATAATATTGTGAATACATATTTAACAAGGTACTATTATTATTTTTTACAAATCAAAAATATAATAGAAAATTTTAAATACTTTCAATAGGTAAATATTTATAAACAACACTAATGTATAAATAACTTATGTATATACTTGAAATTAGTTCTTCTGGAGGTAAAGTTTGAATCCCCATTTCTTGAGCCCATACGTGAGCTCCACTACCAACTAGAAAACTAATAATTTTGTTTTATTATGATAAGACATATTTGAATTTTAATTTAAAAAATTTACCTTGGTGGAATTCTGCCATATGCAATTTTAATTGATTGTTGTTCACAAAGGCGTTTTGCTAATAAAACAGGATTTTTTATTCCGCTTACTGCACCAACTGCTCCAAATTGTAATGATGTACCATCCATAACACTGGCATCGCATTCTACAGTTCCTTCTAAAGTAAGGTTAGAACCAAATCCAGCATTTGTTAGAGGTGAATTTTCTAGTATCATTATAGTTTCTACTATAGCATCCAATGTATTGCCACCATATTTTAAATTTTGAATGCCCTTCAAAAATAAATATCTTTGATTAAATATAAACTGACATAGTTGTATGTATAATCAAAAACTTTACTTACTGTTTCACATGCTAGGCGACATAATTTTTGGTACTTTTCTTTAAGAGCATTTGAATGCTTCCCTGCACCTAATAGAACATACGAAAGTAACATTAATTGAATAATTACACTGTTAACATTCAATTTATCATTAACCATAATAACAAGTGTTGTTTAAAATAACGACATACCTACGTGAACAGCAATAAATCCTTGTTTAACATTACTCATTAGCTCTACTTATTTTTGATATTTCTTATACTTTTTCAATTCTTACGTATTTATGGTAAAAAATTACTATTAAACTTCTTTATTGATCACAGGAAATATTATGACATTTAGTTATTTAGTGTACACAATTTTATTACTGCTCTTTTCATAGCAAAGGTCCACTCAATTGTTGCGTGACGTGAACACTTATAGACCCGGCATAGGTATAGTATGTGCATAGGATCACATAGGATGCAGTGTTCCAAAATATAGGAGTATCTGGTGGCCACAAGTTATGGTTTGAGACATAGACAAAGAGGATACGAGAGTGCTCACGCCCCGGTTTTGGCCGTTCCCATTATAGTGCTGTCCCCTACAACTATTTTAGTTTGGAACAGAACCTACTTCATTTTCTTTTTACAGAGATCTATATTATCTTCAGTCTGGAACAGAACCTACCTCATTTTCTTTTTACAGAGCTTCTACCTTACTCTACCTTATCAAAACGCTGTTTTGTATAAATAAAATATGCAACTAATATATAGATCTAATATATCAAACTTTAATTGATATGAATTAAATATAATATTAATTAGAATGACGGAGGTATTTCAATTTTTTCCGATCATTTAGTTGCAAACTTTAGTTGTAAACAATAAAAAACCCGACAGAATTCGAAGAAATACAGATACACCTTGGACATCAATTTAATAATGAGGCATTAATAATTAAGACTTTTCGAACGAGTATTTCGGATTTTGTTCAAATATGAACGTATCTCAAAGGATTATTTGAAAACTTAAAAATTGTTGGTTTTACAAACGTGTAAATTAAAGTGTAAGCATTTTTTTCATTAAATTATAATGGCGGAACTAACAAATCGATGAAAACGAGTTTTTACAAAAACTTCTTATTCTATTTTTCTCTATTATATAGAAAATTATATTTATATAGAGGTAGCAGCGTGACGCCTCATCGCTATTGTCAGAGCTACTATATGTATACAACGAGGGTTTCAGTTTCAAAAAGGCTCCAGGTTTTTTTTTGACCGAAGGCCCAACGGTCGCTAAAATTCACAGGCGAACTGGCTATAAAAGTCGGTACCCTTACACTGTCGCACCGCGGTGATTATCATCGCATCACGCTGCTACCTTTGCTATCTCTTTTAGCTACCACTACTTTTAGCTAATAAAATAATAAGCGACGTAAAACCCTGTGGTATTGTTCAAAATACTATAAACGTTTATACTAATTGGTATATTAAATGCCTATACTGTTCTAAAACAAGCCAGAATTCCTTCCACCGCACGCCAGGTACAAGACTATCTTTCTTTACGGATGGTCATTTTTGTTTGGAAAAATGCCATAAATAAGTTGCTGAAAGTCCTGTAAAAAAATAATGAAAAATAAAGAAGTTTTGTAATTTGATTAGTGGTAGATCACACTGATATACCCAATTAGGTATCGGTTTACAGTAGTTTACACACAGCATGCCCAACGCGACTCTCACTTCTTGGCGACCGAGGCAGCTTGAGCTTCTGGGCCCCTCGCGGGGTATGTCCCCCAGTGGGGATAGGCAAACAGCTGAGGGTCGACCACCTCCGTCGAACGGTTGGGTATATCGGTGTGAACCACTACTAATCAAATTACAAAACTTCTTTATTTTTCATTATTTTTTTACAGGACTTTCAGCAACTTATTTGTGGCATTTTGCCGATTAAAATGACACTAAACACGGTATAATTGACGGTATTATTATATTGTGCGCCGCACGGTCCTATTGAGGCGGTGCTGGTCCGGAGTTGGTGCGTCCCAAGGATGAAAGTCTCTTTCCAGTGCTAGGGTTTTTGCCAAAATTTTTTACTCGTCACGGAAGGGCCATATATCATGAACGTCGACCATTTCTAGGTAGCTTTTCGAGTGCGTATTGACTGTTCCCTGCTGTGCATGCCACAACAAAAAGGTTTTTAAGGTCTCCACAGCATTTTAAGTAGCTATCGGTACCTTTCCTTTACAATCTACATATCATGGAGATAGGAAACGATCCTGCCACTTGGTGAAACAGCATCATACATCCTCATATTATACGTAAATTATGCATACAATACTTCTCAAATAATTTATCATTTTATACGCAAACGTAAATTTTTTTTATTTAATTGGGCAGAACTTCGGAACCAGCCCCCCCCCTCCCCGCTACTTTTGACACGTGACATACGTCGCTCTATTCGTTTTGACATGCTGAACACACAATGTACATGTCATTTTTGGCGCAAATGAATAGTTATCGAGATATTCCTGAAAAACAATTGACAATTTAAACTTTAATATTTTTATAATACTATTTAAATAATATTTTTAATACGAATGAGTTGTAGAGATCATCCCGATGAAAATGAGTCCAAACAGGACATCATTTGGACTATTTAAGAAGATTATAATTTTTATCATAACATTACGTATCAATAAAAATTGTTCGATTACACTCGAGTTTGGACTCATTTTCATGAGGAAAAGCACCCCAATATAATCGTAATAATTTTATGAAGGAATATTGAAAAATCTAAAAGTTTAAACTTTCATTCGTGTGTGATTCCCCATCTGCTTACATTGTACGGCGTTTGTCAGTTGCTGTCGTTGGGTCTTGGACAGTCGAAACTCGGCGTTCGGAGCTCAGCGTTCGGAGATCAACGCTCGATGATGAAGTTGGACAATTAATGTTCAAAGATGTTAAGAATAATGAATTGTTAATGTGATGTAATGTCAATTGTTATTTTTGTTTACAAGAATTATATTTTTGTTTTTTATAATCTGTTAAAGTGTAACGATGTGAATCGTGTATGTGTGCTGCCCCCATAGGGCATA
>CM052212.1:21438541-21461934 GCA_028454225.1 Lasioglossum leucozonium
TGGGAACGGCCAAAACCGGGGCGTGAGCACTCTCATTTCCTCTCTGCTATCATCAACTTGTTTTATCGAAGTTTAAAATGTCATACCTAAACATGGAACGATAGAATGTTTGCTTGACATATTAGAATAATAATTCGTATTACCGATACAACCACTACATGATAAATAGATTTTAGTACATTTGAAGTATGATGGAAATAGACTGGTATATATATTAATATATACATATGTATAAATATATTTATAGTTGATGTATTTATTGTTAACCTATAACCAATAGGAAATGTTCAAGTTCTAAATTTTCCATATTTTATAGGATTGCAAAACCTGTAAACTATAAAACAATACGATTTGCATGTTTAGAAGAAGCAGTAGATCATCCCTTAAAACCTATTACTATTATGGTAAGATGGTATTTGAGTATACAGAGAAATTATCTAGACGGTTTTTTAATAATCTAATTAGATTTCTGTTACGTTAAATGTTGCAGTTAATTGATGGACGCAGTGGAGTTAAACGCAGTGCATTACAACATGCACATAATAATTTATCAAATAGTACGCCAGTCCCTCTGTCTGGAAATGCCTTACCTGATCAACTATTAAGTCATTCGGCGCTTGATGGATCAGATCCTCTGTCACAATTTGCTAGAGAGGAATTAGATCCTCTATCGAAAATGGCTGCAGATGAGGTTTGTAAATTAGCTATATTTAAACCTTATGTTATTATCTGAAATTTTCTATGTTAGTTACTATCTTAGACACTTATGTACATTTCTCTGCAATATTGTTAATAAAGACACAAATCTGAACATTTAATGACATATATCATAAAACAGTATTGTGCAAAAGTTTTTGATTATGTTAGAATATTCATTCTAAACATATTCTTAAACTTCATCGTCATTTTTTTATCTTTTTGTTCATATTGTAGTAGTACATGGCTTATAATTCAAAACATTAAAGATAATAGTATCAAAGATTATGTCATTAAGAATATCTATGTATATTGTGTTTGAAATGTATCTGCTTATTTCGTATTTATTTTATTAATATAAAATATAGTACAAATACAAGATAAATTAATAGTATTAATAATAGTGAGTGGTATGCAATATGAAAGAATAAGTGAGGTAAGATAAATTGTAAACAAAGTCTCATTCTTTGACTCCAAGATTGAAATTGAATAAATATATTAGGTGTGAAAATTAATTCTGTGCCTTTCTCTAGCAATGTTTAGCTTTTATTCATAAAGAAAGTGTACAATATGTTTCAACGTATTCACCATCATTTTGCAGTAGTTTTTATTATCTAGTTGGAAGTTTATAGATGCCTTCCTGGGAAAAAAGATGGCAGTTTCCTAGCTATGAATTCATCAATGCATTTTTGACCTTTGCAATGGAGTTGTAACATTCCAAACTTATTTGCACATCTAATATACAACAAGAAACACATATAGATACACAGGTACTAATTTGAGGGTTATTCAGCTTAAATTTTATTTGAATTAACTTGTCAGTAAACTAATTGCAAAAATCATTACACAATTTGTTCCAAATCACTTAAATAATGGAGATCTAATTGAGCAAAACTGTTCCTCTAATTGAGCAAGCTGTTCATAAGCAGCACAAGTATTGTATCCATATTAAAGTACATGAACAACTTGCAAACAATTGAAAAATAGAGCATTTTAATAATACTTATACTATATCGCCTTCTGAATAAATAATGCTCGTTTATTTCATATACAGTGGCAAACATATACTTGTGTACACTTAACAAAATGACACTTTACTTTATTTGCACTTGGACATTGTATATTTATAAAGAAATGAATTACATTCTTTACAAGTATAAAGTATTTCTTTGTTTGGGCATCAAGTTTTCTATGTTCACATATTTAAGTACATAGTAAAATGTTCGAATTTTTCAGCTTTTTAATACTTATAGTTATGAAATTTTAATATGTAGTAGATACATTATTTCAGATACATCGACTAACTGGTACTGATTTCCATGCTTCTTTTATTGTGGTGTACAACTCTTCAATGTTTGTTTCTTACATGTTTGTCTACATCAATCCATAACATTTCTATAGGATTTTAATCCGGTGATTGTGCCAGCCATTTCATTACATTAATATTCTGATCTCTTAAAAACGTTTTAACAACCTGTGAAGTGTGTTTTGGATCATTATCCGCTTGATAAATTGAATTTTCTGGCACATTCTTTGGTAAATGGAAATATATAACGCAGTTTTAACAATATTCGTATACAGGGTGTTAAAAAAACATTGAATATTTATATGGTGTATAGAACACACTGTGCTGAGCAAAAGAGCCTTAGTAAACATAGGTCAAAAGATCAACCGTTTCTAAATATATATATAAATATTTTCGTTTGCTAGCATTATGATTGACTTACTTGCTTCCATTGCGTGTGATGCTTACTTCAGTGTTTATAAACCATGTTCTAAATGTCCTCATTCAAGTGTTGACAGTAGACCTATACCATTTATAAGAATGAAACCCGAAACTAACATGGATCCTCCATGTATAATCGCGGTGGACATAAGTAGTTGTCTGGCACAAAATTAATTGGTTGAAACAAAATATTTATAAATAGCTGCATTTCTTGGAATAAATAAAAACCCTAATGTTGGTATACATATCAGAACACCTATTCTTTAGAAACATATATAAATAATCACTACAGATGTTTCAAAGAAATACACAAAGCATCAAAGTTCAATTATAAAGTGTATGTAAGTATATGGTCACCATTGTATACCCACATATGGTACCCACATACTACAGACAGAATTAATATTTGTTTCATATAGTATTTCATATTATTTGTAGATTGAAATGTAATATTTATATATTTACAGTGGGACTATTCTAGCAATATTGCTACTACGAATAAAAAGGTAAAAGATACTGCAGAAGAATTAGTAGAACCTTGGTCAGCAAGACGTACTGCAATATTAAACAAATATACAACTTCAGAAAAGCTATCAATTGTTACTAGCTTTTTAACAGGTGGTGAGAAAGGTAGATTTTCTTTTTTATAAATAAGTTATGTTATGTATATAATGCAAATTACATTTATCGTAATAATTTTATTATAGTTGTTGTTAAAGTTCAACCAACTGGTGGTGTAGTAGATAAGGTAAGGACGAGATTGGAACAACTAGATGATTTCGAAGAAGGATCTGTTAGACAAATGTTAGATCTATCACAGCAGCAATATACCGCAAGAATTGAACAGTTAAATAATGAACTTGTACAAGCTTGGCATTCTGATCAAAGGGTTAAAGCGCTAAAAATAGCTATTCAGGTTTTTATTCTTCCAATGTTATATTATTACTTATATTTAAAGAAGCACGTAAATTAATACTAAATTATTTTAGTGTGCCAAATTGTTAGTAGACACATCTGTTACGGCTTTTTACCCTAGCAAATTTGTTCTTATCACTGACATCTTAGATATTTTTGGGAAACTTGTGTATGAAAGGTTAAAAGTTAAAGCTGAATATTACAAGTTAGTAATCAACTTAACGTTTAATAATTTTCTTCTTGATCTTTTACTCGACATGGAATGATAATGTGGTGTCTCATGCAACTATGGTTTCTTATATTGTTGAATCAATTTATATTCCTGTATTTATATTCCTATGTTATAAGCCAAAAATAGGTGAATGTAAATTTCATTTATTGTAGATGTATGGGATACCGAATAATTAGAGATCATTCTATTGCAATTTATTTATTTCATAATATTTTGTAGACCAGGCAGTAAGGTACCAACAAGTTTACCTGATAATTTTACACCAAATATGGTACCAGAGAATGCAAAAGAAACATGTAGAAACTGGTTCTACAAAATTGCATCAATAAGAGAACTAGTTCCACGTCTTTATGTGGAGATGGCAATAATAAAATCTTACAGTTATCTGACAACAAGGTAAGATTTTTATAATCTATCTAAAAAAGAAATTTTTATAATGTTCAAATTATGCAACATATAGTGAACTATTCTTCACACAAATATTTGCACGACTTGAAGTGTAATATATGTTTGTTTTACTTTCTCTACTTTAACTTTTTATGTTTAATTTTGAATTACATTCTCCTAACAAATAAAAATTTTATTTTAAAAATTATTGTGCTCTACATTAAAGCCTTCATTTTTCAAATAAATTTATATAAAATATCTATTCATACATACAATTATATTGAATAAACTTTATATATATATAATAAAATATTAAGTGTAAGTAGCTTCATTCATTTGTAATTTTTTATTAGTTTGAACAATCAAACTAATTCGAAATATAAAATCGGTAATAATAATATGTATATCAATTGTACATTATCTCAACTTCACTGTTATTTATTTGTATTGTATGATATACTAAAATATAAGGAATTTTTGTTTTAAAAAATTACCTTATGCTTGTCTATCCAAGAGATCTTTTACAAGAATTATTTTCACTCTGTTCACTTATGTTCACTCTGTTTTTTAAATATAAATTCACACGTATTTTGCTTTTAAGCATATTTACAAAATCTAAATTTATCATACCATTACTTCGTTTTTGGTATTAGGGCAGATATGTCTCATATGAAAGCAATACGTATATACTTTGTTCATTTATCACTTATTCGTTTTCATTAAGTCTTTGTTATTTTACCAAAATGTATAAAAACATATTTAAAGAAGCATGAGTGTACAAATTTAGTTACATATAGCAGATTTATGCAGTATTAATTTCAATTCTTTTCGTTTTCAGTGAATTTAATAGCGCACTGCTCAGAATAACTCAAATGATACGAGGAATTGGAAATCCTCTTATAGCTGTATATGCTAGATGTTACTTATGTCGTGTGGGGTTAGCTTTAAACAAAACGTCTGATTTTGAATTTATAAGAAATAATTTTTATGACTTTCTTTTTACGTACCAACAATTATTCAGCTCTTTTGTAAAAGATGAACTGAGTAAGCAGAATATGACTATACATTCGTATTTAAATCTTTATTCACCAGCTTTAGATTGGATTTTACAAATTTTGGTCGCAACAACTCCTGAAAATCAATTGGAAACTGTGCTTGCTCAATGTAAAAAACAGACAAATAGGTGATTATGCTATTATTACTACCATTATACTATTTATATTAGTATCCTTTACTTATATTAATTCAGCTTATTGTTTTACAGTTCATTGCTGTTAAATAGTGTACTAACAGCATTCAAATCCTCATATATTGCTGTCCGTGCAATAGATTTCTTAAATTTGATAATTGCAATTCAAGATGATGGTAATTCAAAACAATAATTTCACTTAATTAAAGATTACTTTTAATATTTTATAATTTTTTACATTTTCATAATTTCTCAGGCTATCCACAATATCAATTATATAGAAGTTTCGGTGAATGTTTAATACAGGAATCACCACCAAAAGAAGATTGTCAAACTATTCTCAATATAATATGGAAATATATAACAGACTTGACAAATCCTAATAAATTTATGCAATGTGTTGAAATTTGGATTCAATTTACTGCTATACACTTTTCTGTAAGTTTCAATCTTAGTCATACTTAAAAGCTCATTTAATAAAGTTACGAATTATGTCGTTGCAGGTGAACGAGTTAAATCTGTTTTTTGGAAAAATAATTGATCGACTAAATCCAAACAAAAACTTTGAACATTACTATCCACAGTTACAAAACATTATTGAAAAAATTGTAGCTCACACTCAAGATTTTGAATCTTTACTTGCTATGGTAATTATTATCTGTCTATTATGTTCTAGTACACTGTTTTTCATAAATTATATGTACAAAATATTCTAGGAAACATTTTTCAGGATAATTTCTTACCTTTTATCGATTTGTTTCACAAGGAAACTATTAAAGTTGAAGTTTGTAAGACTATTATAGAAGGTTTAAGTTCTCAAAATAGTTCCATAACTGATCCTATCGTTATAAATGCTCTCATGTTTATCGCTAGAATAATGCACGATTCTGTTAGGTAAGGATACATTTTTTTGTTCGAGAAATATATATATTTATTATGTCATAAGTCAATTTCAGCGCTTTAACCGTTGAAGATGAGAAACGACAAATCGGTCAACTTATATGTAGTTTGGTGCAGCGTGTTGACTACGATCGCGATTTTGAAAAACAACTCAACTTTTACGCAGAGGCTAGAGCTGCTTTTCCCAATCTCGATAGTGTACATGTACAACTTGTACAGGTTTGTTGTCGTTGAAGAATCATTTATTTGTTGTATGAGATAGTTATTTGGTAATAAACGATAACCAATGCTTCTCTGTGCATAGTGTGTAAATAGATTGTCGGTCGACACTCGAAAAATTGTTCGGGGACATCATACGAGAAGAACGTCAGCATTTGTTCGTGCATGTGCTGCGTTTTGCTTTATTACTATTCCATCGTTAACATTAGTTCATATACGCCTGCAGTTGTATTTATTGTCAGGTCAAGTGGCACTTTTGAATCAATGTTTAGGCCAAGGTAAATATTTATATTTGTCTATCAAAAACCACTTTATTTACAATTATAATTAAACAAACAATGTCTTTCTAGCTGATGCATGTTTTAAGGCTGCTTTAAGCTTAGTTCCAGAAATGCCAAAAACTATAGATATAGATGGAAGACAGAAAAACTCACAACCATATTTACTTTCATATTTATCAAATTTTTTATCAACTTTGTTAGTGGTTCCGGTATGTTCTCTTTAATTTTTGTAAACTAACAATTCATGTAGAAAGTGAACTTTATACTAAAGTAAACTATAATATACTAATTTTATCAGGATAGTCCAGAATATGGTGTTTTATATTTGATGAGAGGATTGCTCAATGCTGTTCAGCGTTCCTTTGAGGAGAATGTATCAACAAAGGCATATCTATATTTACGTGTGCTAGATCTACTATCAGTAGTAACTCAAGAGAATTATCCATACCACGTTGACAAGGTATTTCTAATATGATTGTTAAATTAAGACATTATGTAAACATTAATTTATTACAATTTTCATTATATGTATATATAGGTTGATTCTAATGATAAGTTGTATGGGTCTGACCAAAAATTTATAAGTGAAGTCAACAAAATTTGTTCAAAAATTGTAGAAGAGATTTTGTCTCACTTAAAGTATCTTGGGACCACTGATCAACTTGAGAAACAAGGAAATCTGGCTCTCGAGCTCTTTAACTGTTTTGTTATTAGAGCTGATCTGCGTGATCCATCATTAGCTCACATGGCTGTGAACTTATGGAATCTATCTCAACGCTATAACTTCATTGATTCAAAAGTTAAGGTAAAAGAGAGTGAAGGAATATTTCTTAGTAAAGTAGCTTATCGATGCAATGAAACTTATTCTTTTCTAGATGAAAACAATTGCTTACATGGTACAAAAGAGTCACCATAAGGAGTATAAACATTTTGCAGATATTTTGAAAAAGATGCTTAAATAAACGTTTAATGGAAATATAGAACTAAACAAATCAAATTTGTAATTTCGCATATACTTATGGAGAGGAAGTAAATGTAGAACTTTGACACGCAGTGTAAAAGGCATTTAGTAACAGTTTTTTTTTGGAAGACTCATTGATTGTAAATATATTGAGATTGTTTCAACTTTAAACATTTTCTATACATGAGACAAAACAAATTATAATCTTTATGTACGTTTCATGCAGTTGGCATACACTATCAATTTTTAATAGTGTTTGAACTAAATCATATTATATTATAGACGATTGACAAATTTCTTATATAAATATAAATAGGATTTATACTTTAATAACTATGAATGTTGACTTGTTCTATAACATGATAAAATTCATATATAAAAATAATGTACCAATTTAAAAAATTATTTTAATAGACCTCGCAATATTTATTATTTTAATGGAAGACGTTTGATTTTGAATGCCGCGAGACATATAGTTCAAAATCCAATATATCTATATCACTATTTCTTTAAGACTGATCGGAGTCTGTCTAAAAATATATCTGCGTGATTTTCCGTAAATGTTAAAGCGGGTCTTAATCTTATCGAAACCTCACCACACCCACCACATTGAATACCTGTAAGACCAATAATCTTTTAGTTACATTTTGTTTTACTTAAAATTATATACAGTAGATTCTAGTTAATTGGGACGTAACTTAATTGGGTCAACTACTGAAGATAGAAAACAAAAAGGCTATAGCCGGGTTTGGCGGTCGAATTCGCCCCCGACGAGTTTTTAATCGAGCTTTGGCAATTCGATAGCCTACCCAAAAAGACCCCGATCTGCTAAGTTACAGCCCCATATCTCATCTGTAAGGGTAGTTATTGAGGAAAATCGAGAAACTAGTTTCTGGCCCATTTTCCCCATTTATTGACAGTTAAAAATTCTGAAAAAATTCTGACATATTTTGGATGCTAAGCCACGTATTATGTATCATTCTCCGATTTTTCCGTTGCAAACTCTTGTTGTAAAACGCGAAAAACACGAAAAAAATCGAAAAAATGCAGATTTCATATAGAAATCGAAAGAGCACTACTACAAATTTAATTTAGAAATGAGATATTATCATAAGTATTATGCTCAATTTTTTTCAAATTCTTGAGAGTGGTGCATCATAGTTGAAAAAAATAAAAACCATTTTTTTCGGCGTTTTTGCTAAGTTATACCTATCTTCTCTGAATTAAAAAAATATATTATGTAATATTAAACATTCCTACGGTCAGAGAATTTTTTTCCAGACTTTAAAACTTGCGTAATACAAAAAAAAAATAAAATACCAAGTCGTTATATTCGAATATTTCGAAGATAGTTTCAACGGCGCCGGTTGGTGCAGCGGCTATGGTCTCAGACTGCGGAACCGCTGATGACTTTACAACCAGAGTTTGCAACGGAAAAATCGGAAAATGATAATATGTGGCTTAGTATCCAAAATGTGTCAGAATTTTTTCAGAATTTTTAACTGTCAATAAATGGGGAAAATTGGCCAAAAACTGGTTTCTCGATTTTCCTCAATAACTACCCTTACAGTTGAGATATGGGGCTGTAATTTAGCAGATCGGGGTCTTTTTGGGTAGGCTATCGAATTGCCAAAGCTCGATTAAAAACTCGTCGGGGGCGAATTTGACCACCAAACCCGGCTATAGCCTTTGAATGCAATACTATTGGGGCAGTAGGCCGCTTAATGAGGACAAATTATCCGGTCTTAATGTGTCAGTAAAATGTAAGTATTATTGAACAATTACCTTTGGTTAATAATTGCTTAATTATTTGATCTCGGAGTTCAGGCGTAGCACAGTTAAATGCAATAAATGTCCCACGACCACGAACCGAATTGATTATGCTGGAAAATTCGTTTTGTAAACTCATGAGTTGCTTTAATGTGTATTCGCCAACACGTGTAACTCTTTCCAGGAGTTTTTCATTCTTAATGGTTTCTAGAACTGCTTCGAGTAATATCACTTTACTAGGATCTCCCATCCAGGTGTTAAATACACGGAACCCTAGGTTGGGCCTGTAATAATATGATGATTACATACATTGACTTTCATAATTAATCATGATAAAATGGTAATCAAGGCTTTCCGCAACATGCATATTTTTTCGCGCAAATACTTCAAGTACTTCTTCAATTACGCTCTGTTTTTTATTATGTATGCCTGTACGTGACATGGAAATGAAATATTGATATGCAATATAGTAAATATCTTCCAAACTTGTACTTGCGCGAGGAATAACCATTTGCTGTAGAGCACTTAAGTATCTCTCAATTTACTTTAAAGCTTCGGAGTGGTAATAGCCACCAAGTTGCATTTTTTTACTAAAGGTTACTAATTCTGGCGGAGATTCCAAATTGAAGTGTTCATGACACCACATTTTCCCTGTTGGCCCACCTCCTGTTTGAACTTCGTCAAGTAATAAGGCTACTCCATGCTAAAATGTTAACAATCGTCTTACTAGAAAACGAAACTAATTTACAACATTGTTATATTTTATCAAATGAGAATGTGATATCAGTTTTCAAATTTAACAGATATTGTTCAAATTGTGCAAGTAGAAATATACATAAATAATTAATACTTTTTTTGTTATACGTTGTAACCCTTGGAAAAATTCAGGAGAAGCGTGATTATCCCCTCCTTCCGATTGAATTGGTTCCACTATCACACCAGCGACAGGAATTTTCTTTTCATTTTTATACTTTTCGAACAACTCTTCAACCTGATAAGGCAATATTATAATACATGATTATTTAAATATGATGCATTAGTAAATAAAAATATCGATACGTTGAGTAAAAATGTTAGCAAGTATATACTTCGGCTAAACAGCGTTGATCTTCCTGTTGATTCTCCCGTGTATGTTCATTTAATGGATATTTGTACTTAGGGAACGAGGCAATCGGCCAATCGAAAGCTGGAATATCTATTTTGTGAATATATTTGCTATGCGTCGTCGAAAGAGTTCCCAATGTTCTTCCGTGAAAAGCACCTAATCGTATTGATAGTAACTTTTTAAACATTTGCGTTTATTGAAGTTTTTGTAGTTTCTATTTGTTATTGACTATAAATACCTTTAAATGAAAGAATTGAAAATCGTGGAGCACCAGGTAACTGGTTCATCATGCAACTTTCGATTTCTTCTTTTGTAAACGGAGCACCTTTCCTGTGTTTTTCAGCGTACCAAATAAAAATATTTTTAAAAGCGTTCTCGTTGGAACAGGAACCACACATCATGGTTGTAATCTGAGATAACCCTGGAGGAGCAATCTGTGCATACCGTATAAGTTATGATCATGCATATAATAACTGAATGTAAATACACGATAACAGAGTTACATACCTCTTTTTGAAGCATGATCTTTTTTAATCTACTCGGCCAATCTTTTCCAGGGAAGACCCCCAATGCTGGTCTGTTGGCTATAATTTTCTGTTGATAAAATTAAATGCCGCTTAACATTAACGATATACGAATTTAGTCTATTGCTATAATGGGAATAATCCTTTGTACAATATTAACTTCTGTATTAAAATATTATTTTCGATTGGAATAATTTCGAATAAATTCTTTCGAAGACACAGGAATGTAGATCTGATATTTCGTTTACTTGATTAACAGGATCAGCAAGGGCTCTTAACATAGCCGGATGGTTGTAGCCTAAAGGCATCGATGAAATTTGCATATACATATCGAGCAGAGCGTTTCCATCCACATCCATTATGTAGTTACCCGTCGATTTTTCGTAATCAGCGAAGAATTGTACGGTTGAAGCTTGCTGGAGACATAAATTTCGACATGTTTCATCACAATTGTACATGTTTTAGCGAAAATCGGATATTATATAATCTGATTTGTTGTGGCAGGCAGTCATGCTAATTTTACCTTCTCGCTAACGAGTGAGAATAAAGATTTTAACGTAAGAAATAAATTCTTTTGGAAAATATTCGTGGGTAGGATGCATTTTAAGTCAACATTAGAATACGTTTATCAACAACCCCTTCGCTTTCAAAGCAATCACAATTTAACGAAAAATAAACCTCGAAAACTAAATATAATTCTGAATCAATGCATTATATAGACAATCGATCTAGAGAACAAAAAAGAATATTCATAGTAATTAAATTTACTGTCTGGACTTGAGAACATTAATTTAGATATATAAATAATGTAAGTCTGGCAATGAATCTTGACAACGGTTAAAAGATAAAATTAATTAAAAATAAAGTTACAACTTCAGCTTAATATGGAGACGTTAATCGAGAACACAAATATTACAGCTTGCCTTTATGTCTCCACTTTAATAAAAGATTGTTACTCTAACTTATTACTTGAACGTTCCAGTTGGAGTATCTTATGAAAATATTTAGATGTATCTATTCAGGGTGTCCCAAATATGTTGTATCTTCAATAGGGTGATTCCTAACATCATTTGAAGTAACATTTTTCTTTACGAAAATGTTCTCTGCGGCTTTGCTAAGGAGTTATTAAAGAAAAACACAGACCAATCAGAGCGCGGCCACAACGGGTCGCGCAGAGCTTGGCGTTGGCATTGGCCGATTCAAGGAATAAATGTTACTTTAAATGATCTTAGGAATCACCCTTTTGAAAGAGGTATAATATTTTTAGGACACCCTGTATATTCAATGTACTTGTATTAATTTGAGGTCCCGTAACAAAGTGCGTGATTGAGGTCCCGGTATTTCCGTTGTGACTACTGGCTTTTTTGGTTCTTCCGACAAAACTCCAGTTAGGCATCTTTTCCAAGGAGTTACATGTCCTGCATGGAAATAGCATTGTATTATTACATACAAGACTTAAAGAAACAAATTACATATTTCAATAGATATTTTTTTCATAAACTTGCTGAAAGTTCATGTTTGTGTATTATTTTTATGTACACTTGGGTGGAGAGGGAAATAAAATGTTGATTTATATTCATATTTATTCGTGTGTAGTCGATTGGACGAGTAAATATTCATTAGGAAGAAGAGTTTTGACACGACAATTTTACGAATAATTATCGTGTACAGTTAAAGCGAAAATGTTTCTCAGAAATTTAGATACGAGTTAGTATGCTTTAATCACGATAACAGTTGCCTCGGAATAGCGTATCGCTGCTAGTATCGTCGACTTAAATCACGTTAAGCCCTCGAGTTTAATAGACCGCACATTTAGTTTCATTGATGTCATTTAAGGATGATTGGTTGACATACTGACGCACTTGCGAACAACTTATGCTTGCTACATTACAATATAGAATGTTTATTTTGCATTTTATTTGTTAATATTCAACATGTTTCTGTGTATATTACTCTCTAAAAATCTATTTATTCTTTAATATAAATATGTTTGTAAAAGTTCAACTGTTAGAAACGTTCATAACAAATAGGTTGCAATGTTTTCTAATATGAATGTTTTTTAAAAAAACAAGAATTTAAAAATCCGAATGTGCAGTTAATTTGTTTAATGCTGTTGTACGTTTCTCAATATAAGTTAAATTATGTTTCCAATTTATTTCTAGAAGCACAAGGTCGATAAATAGGTTTATATGTTATCCGAGGCATGTACACGCGCGTAAACAATTTTGTTCAACTGTACGGTATTCAAGATTTCGATAAGATAAGTAACAAAGCAATGGTACCTAAAATTTGATAAGGTAAACAAGAGAATAAGAACTTAAGATTATCCAGTACACAGTACTGTTCAAGTGTTGTGCGACAATTAATTCTGTCATATTTCTTTTTTATATTACTATTAAAAACAGTATAAATATCATTGCGGTGTCATTTGTTTCAGCAAAAGTAAGCGAATGATTATGTTTTGAGCTACGAGTAATTTTATCTTATTTAAAAATTTTCGATGATAAACTCGTTTACCATAAATTAAGATGAAAATTGTTTAAACTATTAAGAGAAAGAGAGGGAGCCAGAGAGGTTCAAGGAAGACACCTATTTAGTATCGATTCTTTGAGTACCATGCGCGGTGTGAATTTTTACAAATGGTTCTGACTTTCGTGCGGATGTTTCGTCGAACATAACACGAAAAAAGCGTAATATATAGCGTAAAATGATGATAAATACCATTGATAAATTGCCATGACAAGGTTCGATTATACAGTACTGCTTGACACTTATTGGCGAGCATTTTGTACTACTCGATCTATAGTAGGACGTGCCTCGCGAAGGGATGGATTCGCACTAGCCACGACCACTAACACAGCTCCGCTGATCCTTGCGCAGGAATTACTATTTGCTTGCTCCCGAGACTGTACGAACCTTCACGAACCAGTTGGTTTTAATCGTATATTTTTCAGCGCAAACAACACTCGAATCAATCTTGTACAATTGAGAACAAGCCTCTAAACAGCATTCACTGATCCCATATGTCGACAGGCCGCAGTCAGATTACAATCTGAGTCTGGACATATCGTATTATTGATAAAGACTTCGAGTCCCATCTTCCTATAGGGCGCTTTCGTTCGTACACGGTCACGTTACGAGGTTTCACGAATATTTAAACTCAGTGGCGCGTATACTCACAAACACTTCTTTCACCAACCTACTATAGTAGCGTTTCTCTCTCCCTCTCTCTCTCTCTCCCCCCCCTCTCTCTCTCTCTCCCTCTCTCTCTCTCTCTCTCTCTCTGTTCAGATTGTAACTACCTTTGTTCCACATTCAATACCCCCTCCCCTCTGTATTATAGAACATCACAAACGAGAGATCTGTCAACCATGGCTGAACGATCGTCGTACGGTTAAGAGCGACAATGGGCGCTCAATATATTGCCTATTAATTGTAAGAATGTAATGTTAATATCTCCTTGTGGATGACTGAGTGTTATTATGCATGCGATGGTTTATGTCATATGTTTTTATCGATTTATGCGTTGCGTTAACATTTTGTTAACAAATGTGCGTTACGTTGTGGTTTTGTTAGTAAAAACACCAACGAACAGTTCCCCGCGAGCCAGCAACCGATAAATAATCATCACGGCGCGCCGTGTCGAGCCTTCTTACAAATTCAGAAGTAGGATCTATATCAGATTTAAATTTTTACGTTCGGAGACCCCATTTACGGTTTAATTAGTTAGTTATGTTTTACGTTGAGTTATGCTCAGGTCATATTAGTGAATTTTTTTGTGTGTGGCAGTGAGTTTATACACGGTGGCCGAATTTAAAGAAAAACTGGAAGAGATTCGTTAGGAGGCTCGACACGGCGTGATGATTATTTATCGGTTCCTCGATTGCGGGGAACTGCTCATTGGTGTTTTTATTGACAAAACCACAACGTAACCCACATTTGTTAACAAAACGTTAACGCAACGCATCAATCGATAAAAACCGTTATATATATAACCGTTAAACATACGACATAAACCACCGCATGCACACTCACACTCAGTCATCTACAAGGTGATATTAACATTACAATTCTTACAATTTGAATTTATAAGGAGACTTGACACGGCGTGGTGATTGTTTATCGGTTGCTCGCGCGCGGGGAACTGCTCGTTGGTGTTTTTACTGACAAAGCCACAACGTAACCCACATTTGTTAACAAAACGTTAACGCAACGCATCAATCGATAAAAACATATATAACCGTTAAACATAAACCAAAGCATGCACACTCACACTTAGTCATCCAGAAGGTGATATCCGAATTGTAAGAGTTGTAATGTTTATATCACCTTGTGGATGACTGAGTGTGAGTATGCATGCGGTGATTTATGTAATATGTTTAACGGTTATATATGTTTTTATCGATTTATGCGTTACGTTAACATTTTGATAACAAGTATGCGTTACGTAGTGGTTTTATCAGTAAAAACACCAACGAGCTGTTCCCCGCGAGCGAGCAACCGATAAACAATCATCATGCCGTGTCGAGCCTCCTTACATAATGTGGAATTATATCGTTGTGATAATTCCAGGGACTTGTACCGGTACATAAAATACCGGTATGATACCGGTATATTTCTGCCAAACCGTTCTAGAAACC
This sequence comes from Lasioglossum leucozonium, assembly GCA_028454225.1. Lineage (NCBI taxonomy): Eukaryota > Metazoa > Arthropoda > Insecta > Hymenoptera > Halictidae > Lasioglossum > Lasioglossum leucozonium. The sequence goes on from CM052212.1 coordinate 21,454,087, forward strand.
GAAATATCGGAATACCGGTATGTCGTCATACCGATATTTTCATATATCGGTATGACGTCACACCGGTATAGTTGCATTCAGCGACTTATACCGGTACTTAAACTACCGATATTATACCGGTATGATACCGGTATCATATCGGTATTTGAGAAGGGAACGGGGCAAGAGGGCTATTCCACACAAATTCAATGTTTATCTGAAAACAGATAAATTCTTTATGGTTGAGGCATTACTTTTCCGAAGACGCGGGGGTGGAGTTCTAAAAACTCTTAGTTACCGCTTTATTTTGGCGTGGGTAGGAAATTCCAATCGCCTAATTTTTATGGTCACCGGTAGGATGGTCGCCACGTACAGAAAAGGGACTTTTGACGTTCCTGACATGATGGAGTAAATAGTCTTGTTACGCTCGTAAAAGTAATTTATGAAATAAAATAATTTTGTCATCCTGCAGACACCAAGGTAGGTTTTACTACTAAGCAATACTAAGTATTGGAAAAACCGAAAAATACCGGTATTTCAAAACGGTTACCGGTATAGTATTCGTAATACCGGTATAAAAACTTTACCAGTGTTAAGTCTCTGTGTAATACCGGTATAAAAACTTTACCAGTGTTAAGTCTCTGTGTAATACCGGTATAAAAACTTTACCGGTATTAAGTCTCTGTGTAATACCGGTATAATCTTGATACCGGTATTAAGTCCCTGGATAATTCTAATATATTTGTGAGATTTTTCTGATAGGGATACAATTAAACGGCTTTTTTGGATTAGTATATACTGGTTTCGCATTTTATATAATTAAATATACATAGAAACAATGGTGGACAAAAGACAGTTTAATTAAGTACCACAATTTTTACAAACTAAAATTTTATTTTAAAATAGCATTGAACATTTCATAAATAAGTAAAGAAACTGGATGAATAAAAACAATTTTAATTCTACTGTTTTGTGATTACTAGACTGTGGATCTTTATGCAAATTCCCATGTTTACGAGGCTTTTTATGACAATCTAACGAAGAAAAAATTATATTACCCTGACTGGATAGTGTATTCTGGTAAAAATGAAAGAGAAATACTATTTTCTAAATATACATTGCGTAATTTGAACTTGTAAATTTGGTGATGTACAAATACATAAAGATTCGCAGTCTAGCGATTATAATTTTCCTATTTAAACATTTTGTTAGTTTTATTACTTTCGTGACGGTTTCGGTAGTGCTTTACGTTATTGTCATTTTTTAGAAAAAGTTTCATTATCTCTACAGTGTGTCCTAAAAATGTTGATACCTTGAAAGGAATGGTTCCTGAATGATTTTCCTTTGCAAAAATGTTCTCTGCGGCTGTGTTAAGAAGTTATTAATGAAAAAAACCAATCAAAGCGTGGCTACAGCTGACGGATGGCAGCTCAGCGACAGATCTCACTGAGCGTGGCATTGGCATTGGCTAAACCGGAGTCCGTTCGCTGTAGCCACGGTCTGATTGGTCCGTGTTTTTCGTTAATAACTTCTTAATAAAACTGTGCAAAACATTTTTGCAAAGGAAAAAGTTACTTCAAATGACCTCAGGAATCACTACTTTCAAGGAAACAACATTTTTGGGACACCCTGTATAGCTGTCTTTTCAACTAATAATTGTTTCCTATTTCCTCTTTGTGCGAGTTTGATCAATCCTGGTACGCGGAGTTTACCTCTCACTCTTCTGAGATTCCTGTGCATTTTCAGTTTTTCTCAGGCCTCGCTTGGGCCTATGCGAGGTCCGCTGTCAAGCCTTTGCAAGCCCCTTCACTCTTCTCTGTTTTACTATAACTCTCTTCCGTTGTCGCCCTTGTCTTCTTGCCGTTACTTTCCTCCCCTACTCAGTTTTCTCTTACTTTTTTATCTCTTTTCCAGTCTACATTTTTCCGACGATAGTTTGGATGAGACTCCTGTTCACCGAGCACCTATTTTAGATAAACTTATGTTGAGGGAACAGATTTACGAAGTTGGATCATTTCCCAGTTACCAGTTCCTCCACCAACTATTAACATGGAATTGTGATACCCTCGAAACCACGCAAGTTTCGTCTGGCACATCTTTTTATATCACCAACAACAACCGTGTTATTCAGGTGGCAGGTAGAATTCTTTTTCATTTGAAAGGAAAGGCATAACATTCGTGTTTAGTAGATTTTGATTGAAGTGTGCCCAAAATGATACTTTCGTTGTTGGTACGGGAATTTAAGGAAATATACTCATCTATAATTGTCCAGAGATTTTCAATAGGATTAAGATCTGCGGAGTGTGGTGGACACTCGTGTGTTTAATTTAAATTGTCTTTTCCTCACAAAAAATTCGATGCCACCTTTGAAGTGTGCGAAATGTCAATTTTCTATTATTCCTATTTATTTATGTAATTAAAGGTGCAGACGTTAGTTAAAGTCAATGTTGTAACCGTTCTTTCGTATATGCCTATTAACAAAAGCATGCACATACGTAAACAACGAAGACTATGGCATACGTATGCACATGCATCAGTCGATATACATATATTAATAGGCAGATTCTACATATCCTAACACACCTCTGATCACACCAGAACGGTTACGTAACCCGGTGCTTCGTTTCCCATGAAGTGAGAAACAATAAAGGTTCGTGCCTCCAGGCACTGGACAGCGGAAAGGTTTGAACAAGCACTAATAAATGTTGGAGAATTAGTTATAAGTGAACAATTAGCGAATATTCTATGACTCTTTGATTTATATACAATGATTATGGTCCGTATTGACTATGACTCTCTTGTTGATATTGACGTGTGTATGGCACGGCGAATTCGTGAATGGAACAATAGTACGATGGGTAAGGAATTCGTACAAGAAACGCGACTACCAACGTTCACTCGCGCTTTGTCTCATGGCTCTGAACTAGTGATGGGCATTATCGACTAAATTCAACTATCGTCTAATTACTATTTAGTTACCACATACTATCGAATATTTAGTCGATAGTTTTTAGTCGACCGAAATTTTGTTTTAGTTGTTACGTCTAGATTGCTGGATATAGTCTATGCCTATGTATAGGCACAGACGAGGTATAAGGATAGACCAATCATACAATGCATTTTTTTGTCACACGTTTTTGGGGTCACGTAACTCCATTGCCATTTTAGTGTCACATCCTGTATTACCAACTGGTACTGAAATATACTGATAGCGATCTTAGCGGTAGGAATTAAAATTAAAAATAGCTATACTGCAGTCCCGCGAAGATATAAAATATTGTTTTCTAAAATTCCTCAACGATTTTAAATACTACTTTCGATTATGATTAGTCTAGATTATTTAAACCTTAAGTTGGGTATAAATAATAAATGAATGAAACTGTACGTACAATGAAGTATAATATATGTTGTAAACAGCCAAATATTAATATGTATTTATTGGTCAACTACGTATTGCTTTGAACAATAAGAAGCGAAATAAATAAACAAGAGTATCGTTAAATAATCATATGTGCATTATATAGCAATTGAATGATTTTTATGAAAATTTTCATGAACATTACAAAACAAAGGCAACTTATTAAAATTGCAAAGCTAAGCTTTAAACGCAACTTCATTATATAAATAGCCTCAAATCAATAAATATATTTGAAATTTCAACACCAATTATTACTCTATTTATTAACTGTTATGTTTAATGTATGTAATGATATTTGGTCCCCTCAGGGTTTCAAATCCATTCCACCACTTCTCCCTTTACCAATCCTCAACTATCGCCTAATTTCCAATTTCAGCGGGACCTACTTTTTATTAAGATGGGTTCCGAACCACCTATTTTGTCAACAACACGTGAAACGCACTCAGAGGGCCACTTCCCGGCTTTTTACCGAGCGGTCACCCATCTTAGCGCGTCCCCCGCCCTACGCCGCTTTACTTCGGTGATCGAACGAGAACCGGTGTTTTCAGCGAGGCAATGGTCGTTGACTCTGTTATGTTTAATGTATATATGTTTATTATATAGATGTAAGTATAAAATAGTATAATAAGGTACATGGTTCTTTGGTCTTTTGTCGCTCACCGCGCACTCGTCCTCCGCGCGTCCCCACCGTGGGATGGCGCCACCCTACAGTCTCACATATTCATAACATCTCCCCCCTTTAGTCACTACATCTCTTACAAATCCATTCGCTCTGGTGGACGCGAGACGCGCCCACTTCGTGTGACCACATTCTGGCGACCTACACTCATACCAAGTCGCTCACCCGGGGACAAGCCATCTTCCGCATTCGCGTCCGGAGTAGGCACATGACTGCTTCGAGGGAGCCGAGACCAGTGTGCATCCGTATCTGGTTGAGACGCCTCAAATTCCATCTCTGCACTATGACCCTCCCCCTGAGCGTCTTCTGAAACGGTTACTGACTTTTTTAAATCGCATTTCGTCGCACCACTCCCCCTTGATTACTCACAACCACGTAGGACCTCGGAACATCCTCTACTCTTTGAATACGCCCTGGTCTCCACTCCCCACCTTTGCGTATGACCACTCTGTCATTACATTGAAAATTCTCCCTTTTCTTCGCACTACTATCATGAAACGATTTATAAGTCTTTTGACGAGCCTCCAACATTTCCCGGGCATTTTCAACCACCCTCGGTGACAATTGAGACCTTACAATCGGTAATTTTGTTCTGAGTTTTCTCGACATGAGCATTTGAGCCGGCGCAACATTTAACCCTGCTATAGGTAGGTTTCTATATTCTAGCAAGGCTATACTGACGTTAGTTCCTTCCTCCTCACATTTCTTTAGAATTGACTTAGCAATTCCTACTGCCTTTTCTGCCAAACCGTTTGACCTAGGATAATGAGGACTGGATGTGACAACCTTGAATGTCCAATCCTTCGCGAATTGTCCGAACTCATAACTTGCAAACGGCATGTTGTCACTAACAAGTATCTCAGGAATTCCATGTGTAGCAAAAATTGGGACCAGGTTCCTCTGAACCTCTCTAGCTGTTTTGTTTTTTAACATACTTATTTCTAACCATTTCGAATAATAACCCATCATCACCATGTAATCTTTACCTTGGAACTCAAAAATGTCAACGCCGATTTTTTCAAATGGCAGTTCCGGAACCTTGTGTGGTATTAATGGTTCCTTCACGTTGCTTCTACTGAATCTCTTACATGTTTTACATCGACTCACATACTGTTCAACATCTGAACTTAGGCTTGGCCAGTAAAATATCTGACGCAGTCTTTTTTTTGTTTTTTTCAATCCCAAAATGAGGTGCCAGGCTGAGCATTTCCATTCTTAACTTCTCAGGAACTATGATCTTATCATTCATAAAAAGCATCCCTTCATGACAAGTGATTTCATCTTTCATTGCCCAATAATGTTTGACATCACTACTGACTTTATGTCTCTCTTTAGGCCACCCCTCTACAGAATAATTGCTAAGTTTAACCAACGTTTGATCACTTATTGTCTCTTCCCGAAACTGGACCCTTCTGGCCTGACTCATGGCTACCTCAGTGTTAAGACTATGCACCATCTCACTGTGCGTCTCATCCTCCCCACTCGTAACTTTTAAATATGACCTCGAGAGAAGATCCGCAACGACCATTTGTTTCCCCGGCAAGTATTCCACGTTGATTTTATACCTTAAGAGCTTCAGTTTTAACCTTTGTAATCGCGTCGTTACTTTATGCATATCCTTTACAATAATCGAGACCAGTGGCTTATGGTCTGTATACACTTTCACTTCATGCCCATACGCAAACTGATGAAATTTTTCCAGCCCGAAACAAATGGCCAACATCTCCTTCTCAATTTGTGCGTATCTTTTTTCCGATTCATTTAAGCTTCTTGATGCAAAGGAGACCGGTTGGCCCTCTTGCATTAGACATGCTCCCAAGCCATTTTGAGACGCATCCGATTGAATAATGATCGGAACCCTCGGATCAAACAATCTTAATGTCGGTGCTTCACACAGCGCTTTTTTCATCTCCGCGAGACACTTCGCCTAATCCGGGGTCCACCTCCACTCTACATTTCCTTTTATTAGCTCCCTTAAGGGCGCACCCAATTTCGACGCATTTCTAACAAATTTCGCAAGAAAATTGAACATTCCCAGTATACTTAACAACTCTTTTTTGCTTTCTGGTTCTCTCAATTTCACAATTGTCTCTACCATATCTGGATCCGGTCGTACACCGGCCCTGTCAAAGATTAGACCCAAATAACTGACCTCGGAGATCTTGTATTGCAGTTTAGTCGGATTAAAACGCACGTTATATTCTCGCGCTCTCTTAATAACCTTTTCGAGTATTGTGTCATGCTCTTTATCACTCGACGCCGCTACAATCATATCATCAAAGTAAATACAAACACCCTCAATGTCCCCAAAGACCTTTACATTGTACCGTTGAAAGACTTCCGGCGCTGTGGACAAACCAAATGGGAGTCTCCTATATTTGTACTTTCCAAACGGTGTTATGAAGGTGCAAATTTCAGCGCTCCTTTTGCCAAGCTCAATTTGATGGAACCCATCCCTCATGTCAAGAACCGAGAATATTTTTTTTCCAGTCATCATTGTACTTAACTCTTCAATAATCGGAATAGGAAATTTTCCAGGTTTCAGACTTTTGTTTAGCGCTCCCGGATCCAAACAAATCCGTAACGAACCATTACTTTTTTCCACTACTATAATATTATGCATGTATATGTATATTTGTTCCCTTACGGGTTACAAAGGAATCCCGCTCCTTTTACAATTTTTATTTTTTCTTTTTCTTTTCCATACTGTCATTTTATTTCTCCCCACTTCTATCTCCACACACTCTCATTCTTCCATCCTTCTACCCTTCCCCCATTCACACCTTTAGCCCTATCCTTCCCTTCTTTCCTTATCCAATTTCGCCATCCATCCTTCTCCCATTCCGTCTTCAGCCAAAATCTCCTTTAACCTCTCTCTTATCCCTTCTACATATCCTTCCTCCTCCCTGCATCTTTCTAGCACGTGCTCCCATGTTTCCGCTTCGTATCCACATCTTCTGCACCTTCTGTCATCTTCATCTTCCCAGTATCTCCCTCCTCTCATTTAATTTCCTAATCTGTACCTCGCTACTCTACTCCATTTCTCTTCTTTCCATCTTCTCTTCAAATACACTGGCTTTTTCTCTATCCTTATCTCTCTATACCATTTGTTATATCTTGACTCCATAGCCTTTCTCCAGTTCTCCTCTTTCTGTATTCCTTTCTCTCTATTTTCTATCCTGTTCCATTCGTCTTCTCTCTCTTCCATGTCCCCCTCTTCTAATCTTCTTCTATTCCCTCTTTCTTCTATGTGCTTCTTTCTTCCTTCCTCCCATTTTGATATCTTCTTTCCTTTCCTTGCTCTCATTTCTATCTCTTTTAAACATTCTCTTGTCCATTCGCTTCCTTTTCCTTGTCTTAGCCTTTCTTCAAATTTCCATGCCCTCCTGGCGCTCCTTGCTCTCAATTTCTCCCTCTTCGTTTCTTCCCTTACCATAAATCCCGGTGGTGTCCAATCGAATCCTAGTGTCCATCTTATATACCTTTCCTGCAACGATTCGACTTTCTTTCTTTCTTCCCAACCCCATACTTCTGCTCCGTACCCCATCACTGGCCATATTAGAGCGTCGAAAAACCATTCCCTTCTTCTATAATTATCCTTAAAATACCTCTTTCCTATTCCCCACACAGTCCTCATCACACTTCCCCCTTCCCTTGTCCTATCCGCAATCTGACCTTCTTGTCCCCCATTCTTTTTGTATACGTAACCTAGGTATTTTATTTCTTCTACCTCTTCTATCGTCCCTTCTCCCCATCTCCATACTTTTTTCTC